>JARACY010002221.1:0-45397 GCA_029255725.1 Scrobipalpa atriplicella | reverse complement strand
GGAAGAGAGACTGACTTTAGCACTTTCAGTTTGCATCCAACCTGCACTGTTTTCCAATCGGAGCTCTATGCGCTGTACAGGGCAACTCAAAAGGTGAAATCTAGTACGGAACAAACAATCAACATATTGAGTGACTCGAGATCCTCACTCGACCTACTTAGAAATCCCAAAGCAAGTCACCCTCTAGCAAAGGCGATTAAGGAAAACGTGAAAGAAATCAGAGCAGCAGGAAGAGAGGTTAAGCTATTCTGGTTAAGGGCACACGTAGGAACCGCTGGAAACGAAAGAGCCGATGAACTTGCTAAAACCGCGGCAATCCACGGAACAGCCCATGACTACGATAGAATCCCCCTGTCCCATATCAAAGGAAAGATCCGCGAAGAGTCTGTCCGGAAATGGCAAGACAGTTACACAACTTCCAGTACAGGGTCGGTAACCAAAGAGTTTCTCCCGGATGTCGAGAAGGCATATCGGTTATCGAGGAAGATAAAATGGACAGCCACCCAAGTACAAGTATTGACAGGACATGGTGGGATAGCCGAATACCTCCACCGATTCAAACTGAAAGAAAGCCCCGCATGCGAGTGCGATCCAAACTGCGCAGAAACTGTGTGGCACTTGATCACGGACTGTCCTCGCTTCGCAGCAGCACGTATGGACGTGGAAACTCTGCTTGATACCAACCTGGTAAAATCAGAGCTTCGGAACATCATAGCAGACGAACAAAAAAGGCCCCACTTCCTCAAATTTGCAGAAAATATCTTCCGCTCAGCAGCCAAACGCAACAGCATGATTACCCCAAATCCACAGTTGCCACAAGGAACCCGGACGATGGAACCTGTTCCTATCCAAACAGCAGTTACCACAAAAAGCACAGAGCAAGGCAGTGCCACTGCTATAAGGCTCAGCGCTGATCGCTCAATTGCCGAGTCACACTTAATGACAATACACCATCTTCTAACTCATGGTGAGTGTGGTAAACCGGGTATCCGTACAAGAATCGTGGCACTTTTTATGGACAGCAACGAAGAGAGACTGGGTATAAGCTTCTGCAATGCGGGGCCGCGCAATCGAGTGGCACTTTCACCCGGCCTAGCCAGCTTGCTCAATGGCAGCACAAGCAAAACGAGCATGAAGCGGAAAACATTCACCGCTATGCCTATAGTAAGAGTAGCCGATCAGCAAGGCAGGCTCGTAAGATCCAAGAATAAGACGATCTTACTATTAGAATGGGATGAAAATGAAAAAACCCCATTCACTCAGGCATGCTCACTGCTAGCTAAAATTGGAGAGGCTGGGAATGGAAGTGATCACAAGCCCCGTATTATAAGCGTAGACGCCATGGCGGTGGAATATAACAAAGGTGAAACATCTGACCTACTCGGTTGTCTCAAAGCCTCAGAAAATCATGAGGTAGTCGTATATGAAAACAGAGGTGAAGACTTGAGTTTTCTTAAGGCACGAAGAGATGCGATAGATACCCACAATAGCAGGGACAATGCACCAAGTTACTTAAACGCCGCTAGTGGATCAGAACGTCTACAGCAAAAAGCAGCTAGTGAAATAGAAGCCAGGTCTCAAAAGGAAAAATCCATAAAAGAAAAGGAAAGGGAAACAATAAAGAAAACTAGTGCTATAGTAAATGCGTTAAGCACTGCTCTCAAAAGAATCCCGGACCGTATCAGAAGCAAAATGGATAACCTCACAAACAAACAACAGGCCGCAGTCAAAGATTTCTTCACAAAACCACACATTGAACCACGACTTGACACACGGAGAGTAAGAACAAGAGCAGACATGGGACAAGTAGAACCTCCAAATCTCCAACTAGCCACGGGACCACTGGAACATATGCAGAACGCTTTCATCGAGTTCTTATCTATCACAAAAGAGTCTCGCAAAGTCAACTTAGAGACATGTAGAAACATCATGCAGGCCTACCAGATGGAAAACAAAGGTCTGCTGAAGATAAGGCTCGAAGAAGCAGACGCCGCCATCTATAACAACAACACCTGCAAAGTCCTGGAAGGGAAAATGAGCAAGCACATGGCGGCGTATCATGCTACAGAAGGTTTTGTGCCCTTAGACGAGGAAGAGTCTCAAAGAACAGGACTCCAAAAGTTCAAAGCCCCTATTATCGATCCCATCGTAGTCACAGCCCGATGCACAAAAGTCATGCTAGACAACAGAATTTTGAGTATGGCGGAAACCATATCAGAGTCCTGGCAAGCATGGAAAGTGCCTAAAGTGACATGGGTTAACGGAGTCCCCGGGTGTGGCAAGACCACCTGGGTAGTTGCGCAATTCGACGTAGGACGTGATGTCGTAATCACCACCACCTGTGAGGCAGCCAAAGATCTTAAAGAAAAATTAGCGCACCGAATAGGAGCAGAAGCTAACAAGAAAGTGCGCACAATGGCCTCAGTTTTAGTGAATGGAGTCAAAGAGCCAGCTGGTCGACTCATAGTTGACGAGGCTCTCATGAACCATTTTGGGGCCATTGTTATGGCTGCACGATTAACCGGAGTCAGCGAGGTTATCCTCATTGGTGATGTCAATCAACTGCCCTACATTGATCGCGAAAACTTGTTCCTGCTCAAGTATCAACGCCCAAACCTTATAGCCACCATCAGCCAAGAACTATTGTGCACCCATCGAAATCCGATGGACGTAGCCTACGCCCTCAGTGAAGTGTACAATGGTATCTACTCGTCCAAGCCCCAGACTCACTCCCTGAAAATAAAAAGATACACGAATGCAGACATTCCCAAAACCGCTCCACAAACACTGTTCTTGGTTCACACCCAAGAAGAGAAAGAATCCCTGACAACCGAGGGGTTCGGGTCCGGGGAAGGATCGCGTATCTTAACCATCCATGAAGCTCAGGGACTAACATTCGAGTCAGTAGTAATAATGCAGACGAAGCCCAAAAAGTTGCAACTGCACGACAGCGTTTCACATGCTGTAGTAGCAGTATCACGACACACGGGCAGCTGTATATACTACACAGATGCAAGTGACGATGCTATTGGTAATTTCATCAGGCGCGCGGTGGAGGCGAGCACTCGGAAAATCGTGGACTATAACTTGAAAACAGCGATAAAACACCGTAACGCAGTGGTAGTGGAAAATCTTCAAAAGATTCTAACCTCTCAAAAGACAGGGCCGCATCCGCGGTAGACTTAATACTTAATAATAAATAACTTAAATATAAGAAAGCATGGACTAACAATAATAATAATAAAAAAAAAAAACGACCGAAAGAAAAAAAAAAAAAAAAAAAAAATTGCATGATAAAGCTAAAGGAAATATATATATATATCTCTTAATACCATATTGTTAAAAAAAAAAAAAAAAAAAAAAAAAAAAAAAATGTTTTAGATGTAAAGATGATTGGAGAACGAGTATTTAAAGAAAAAAAATCTAAAAATTAAATGTAACTCTTTCAAAGGCACGGACCTTATGTCTGTGGTGTATTAATTTTAAGGCCTAGGAAGAAGCGGCAAACGGGGGTTTTTAGCCGGTAAGAGTCCGGCACTACCTGGGCTCCATTCCCAGGTGTCCATGATGGATTTTCCCCCGTTTGCTGATTTTCTTTAGGACTAGTTAGAAAAAAAAAAAAAAAAAAAAAACCTAACGAACCTATTTTTTGCCCTGCATTTTCTTCCATTTCTAGGTCGTTGTGGTCACTAGTCTAACCTAATAACCTAACCTAACCTAGCGTCAAGCGCCAGGTTAGGTTTGGCTGTACCTAACGAACCTATTTTTTGCCCTGCATTTTCTTCCATTTCTAGGTCGTTGTGGTCACTAGTCTAACCTAATAACCTAACCTAACCTAGCGTCAAGCGCCAGGTTAGGTTAGGCTGTACCTAACGAACCTATTTTTTGCCCTGCATTTTCTTCCATTTCTAGGTCGTTGTGGTCACTAGTCTAACCTAATAACCTAACCTAACCTAGCGTCAAGCGCCAGGTTAGGTTAGGCTGTACCTAACGAACCTATTTTTTGCCCTGCATTTTCTTCCATTTCTAGGTCGTTGTGGTCACTAGTCTAACCTAATAACCTAACCTAACCTAGCGTCAAGCGCCAGGTTAGGTTAGGCTGTACCTAACGAACCTATTTTTTGCCCTGCATTTTCTTCCATTTCTAGGTCGTTGTGGTCACTAGTCTAACCTAATAACCTAACCTATCCTAGCGTCAAACGCCAGGTTAGGTTTGGCTGTACCTAACGAACCTATTTTTTGCCCTATATTTTCTTCCATATCTAAGTATTTTGGCTCTGGCACATCGCCAGCCGCTGCCGCGGTACGCTCGCTGCACTCGCTCGGCACGTGCGCTGTGGTCACTAGTCTAACCTAACCTGGCGTCAAGCAAAACTCAAAGAATGTAACCTCAAAAATTGTGCTGGAAATTCCGTTGTAATTTTGGATAATTTAGTGTGCAAAACAGTATTTTTGTTTTACGGTGAGTTATTTTGTTTTAAATTGTTATTTTTTTGTGGTTTGAACTAGATTTTTGTTGTAAATTAGATTAAGGGTCGTTCTTCAGAAATGATTCTTCGGGTCACTTTAGTGGCGAATTTTTTTTGTGCGTTTTTGGCATTTTTTTATATTGGAGAATAATAAAGAGATCAATAGAAGTTTAATTACAAAAAATTACTCATATCTAACCACAGGTTACAACAGAATTAATTTTCGAAATTTTCGATGCCACCAAACGTGACATATTGTGCCACTCGAGTGACCTTGTTATTATTATGAGGAAAAAGTGAAAGATTACCACCGTCAGCATGAGTTTAATATCTTTTTTGATTACTTTTAATGATATTATAACAATTTTGTTACTTAAAAAACTTCAATGCGAACTGCAAATCTTATCCTGAAATCTCTTACCTTATAATAAGTAAACGGAAAATCCCTTCAAGGCATAGTCGCAATTTCAGCAATTATTACCGTTAAATGGAAACCTTCCAACTGGACCATCCCGTATCGACCCCTGGAGTAATCGACCAAGCTACCACTAAAATCACCACGACGCCATTTTGTGGTGATTGGAGAAAGCTCAAGGATGGTCAAGCCAAGAACAAAATGCAACCACTCCCACAACACTTGCGAGACCTGCTAGAGGAAAAGAAGCGCCAGAAAGTTCTTCACCAGCTTCCCTCCATTAAAGAACCATCTCAACCACCTCACCAACTGAATCAAACATGAGTTGGGGGAAATCTATCCAAGAAAACCGTTTAAGCAATCATCCAAGTCTTCAACGGGATCCTCAGAACTGGTCATTTCCACACACCATGGAAAAGCGCAAAAATCATTGTGCTTCCGAAGCCAAGCAAGAACTTGGCCAACCCGGAGAGTTGCCCATCTTATTGCTCCCAACGCTCTCCAAAGTGTTTGAGAAGTTTATCCTGCCTCACATAGCCAAACATTATATCTCAAGACCAGAACAGTTCGGGTTTCGCTAAGAGCATTCCACAACTCTCTAACCTGCTAGAGTGAACCATGACATGGCTACGAGGATAAACAAGATGGAATACTCGGTGTTCGTAATAATTGACATGGAAAAGGCATTCGACAGGGTGTGGAACGACGGGCTCGTCAACGAACTGTCGAAAACCTCAACACCCTGAAGGATCGTCAAGACCATCGAGTCATTCCTCAGAGGCAGAAACTTCCACGTGGCCGTCGAAGGTGCCAGATCCACTGAACACCCAATCGAAGCGGGAGTCCCTCAAGGGAGCTGGCTGTCTCTCCCCGGCGTGTTATTCCATCTACACGGACGACATAGGTACCCAGAGTGGGTGACGTTTAATTGGCTCTATTCGCTGACGATGCGGCCTTCATCTTAGCGTCCTACAAACCACAGCATGCAGCCAAGAAAATGCAGCCGACGGTCGACGCGCTCCCAGACTGGTTGAGCCATTGGCGCGTGAAAGCAAACGTTGCCAAGACACAGGCTCTAATCACAGGAAGATGCCACTTACCATCCCCAGTTCGCCTCCATTGGCAGGAGTTCAAAAGCCCTATCAAACATCTCGGTATAACCATAGACAGGAACCTCACCATGAAAAAACACGAACGTGGTGGGACAAGTCAAGGCAGCCCGAGCCAAACTGCGGCAAGATAGCAAACTGCCCACGAAAACCAAGCTCAACATCTACAAAATGTACTTGCGCGCAAGGCTGACGTACGTGGCGCCCGCTTGGTACGCTCTCGCGTGCAACTCATTGAAAAAGAAGATCAGAGCCCAGGAAAACTTAACTGTCCGATCGGCAATAAAGGCTCCAATATATATGAGAAACGATGTGCTTCACCGAGATCTCGAGTGGGAGAACATCGACCAGTTCATTGCACGACTTGCCATGGGGTCTCACCCGGTGGGCTTAACCGCGGTGGGTAGCTAAAGAAGAACCCAGGAACCGGCCTGTAGTTGCAGGCCGCGTGAATTGCCTCTCCAGGGAGCCTGAGTATGTCCGAAGAAGATTTCTGCCGAGGAAGAAGTTCCGGGGTGAAGGATTATCAGTCAGCTGTCAAAAATGTTCTCCTTAAAACGAAAAGTCATAATAAACGAGCTATTGGACAAGATTATCACTATACGCTTCATAAATAATGTTTTACATAAATAACTATACAATAAGAACGCGGTATTCATATGAATTTTGTTTAATTAATAAGATAAGTCACTTGAGTGGTGTGAAATGTCGCTTTGGTGGACAAAATGCCACTCAAATCACGCCACCCAAGTGACCGAATTTAGGGTATTTTCGCAATTTCTCTCTAAACTATGCAATAAATTCCTTTTTTTTTAATTAATCTAAAATCTCGGTTATATTTACGAGTTAATAATAGTAATAACAGATTCAAAGTGTTACTCTATCATACATTACACATGTCCACTTGAGTGACCTGCGTAAGTAGAAAAATGTTGGTCTCGAAAATTAAGCACCTTCTATTTTTTTTCGGGAACTGCGATGAGTCACCAGTCTTCTTTCCTCAGATGCCATGTCAGGACTGGCAAATGGCGGGAGTGTTTTCCTGGTCATAGTTAGCTTCGTTGAGGCGTACGAGTCGTTTCAAACCGCGCGCTCAAAAGTCTCGAAAACGTGTGACCGACACAAAGTGCTTGTTTTGTGAATGTTGGTGTTTAAATATGTGTGTAGTTTATTATTTTAAATAAATCTGTGGTTTTCCAGGATCATTTTCATGGGTAAAAAGTACGACATAGTCCAGGTAAATAAATTGCTATAAGCTTTTCAATTTCGGAAGAGCAGAGTGTGACACGCGAAGAACGCTAGTTTTGACCCCGATTTCAGGTTTCTAACTAAGGTTTTGTTTAACGTATTTTGTAATATTATGTTGAAATTAGGAATTCTAGGTAGTCAATTAAACAAACAAACATATAAAAAAGAGTTTTAAGCTGTGCGTTTTATATCATTAGAGTATTAAGCGTGTGACCGAAAATTTCGACCTCTCAAAGAATGACCCTTAAATAGATCAATAGATTTTGATCAATTTTAATTTTTTTTTAGTAGAACATGTTTAGGTAATCAACTAATTTGTAGTACAGTCATTTATTTGATAAGCAGTAGGTTATTTAGTGGAGAAATTTTGTTTGCTTTTTTAAATAGAGGTGCAATTTAAAATTCCCCGTTCCTTTTTTCCTTCTGAGGTACGGAACCCTTAAAACAAACAGAATTATAATAAGCTGTTTACAGAATTATATTAGTATTTCTGTCTCTATTTTTGTTCTTTAGAAAATGACAAGAACAAACTTAAATAAGTCGATTTCTGTCTGTAACAGAATTGGCAGCATTGCTATCGATTTGTTGATGGCACGACTTAGCTAAATATTGACTAAAATTTATGTCGTCCCTTCCTGTTCTCTCATGATAGGAAAAAGTAAGTATAATGGTGGCAATTCGCGGTTACAAAATACGCGACTTAACTAATATAAGTCCATATCTGTCACTTTCTACCATGAGAGAACAGAACGGTATGGCAATAATTTAAGTTGAGATTTAGTTAAGTCGGGATGGTTACGAATCGGGCCCATTGACTCCAAATCGGTCGTAGCCAATTAAAAAGTGGTCTTGGGTCTTTTGAATCTCCCGACCCAATGAACCCTGCCCTGGTGCCAGATTGCGACCGTTATCTAGGGCCCGTATTTATAATCAGCTGTGAGAGCGAGTTTGAGTTCGTATCAGAAATGTCATTCCAGTACAAAATTACCTGTCAAATCCGCACTCAATATTGATCTCAATCTTGAGATCGCTTTATAAATACGAGCCTAGGACAGCGACCTGATCCACGACTGAACGTGCCCTCCGAAGCACGGAATAATTTTTCTTGCACAGGTGATTCAGCCTGCATTGTCCTCACCATACTGGGGATAATCGTCAACTTTGTATTCCCCCGTGAGAATCAAACCCACAACTTCCGGATGGGGAGCATGTAGGCATACAAGGGTGTTAAGGAAATAGCTGACCATATTTTAGGGTGTGATTCTGCCCATGATACTGAACAACTTTTCCTAAGGAACATAGTTCAAATTATGAAAAAAAATATTGGCCCTCCCATGCCAAATGACTCGAGCCGCTGACACCATTTGTATGGGACGACCAATTTTTTTCTTCTAATTTCGACATAATATGTTCCTTGGGGAAAGTTGTTTAGTATCATGGGCAGAACATACATACATACATATAATCACACCTTTATCCCTAATGGGGTAGGCAGAGCGTAAACAACCTAAACATAGGTCGTTCCGCCCCCACGTCTGTCAAATTTTGAGGGTTATTCCAGATGGATCTGTATATTGCTATAGTGACAGGTTGTCAGCCCATCGCCTAAATTACAATACTGAAACCCTCGAATCCCTTAGCCGACTTTTACAGCATGCCCGGGAGGATATGCAGCTGGCACATTCTATGTTTTTCTCTCACTCCCAGTCCAGCATGGAAGCATGGGCAGCAATGGGCAGAATCACACCCTAAAATATGGTAAGCTATTTTCTTAACACCCTGTATAACACTCAGGCCACTTAACCACTTGCTGTATAAACACTCACGGTTCTCATTGCATGTAACCATCTTCCAACATAGAAAAAATAGTGAAATAATAAAAAAAATTTTTTTAATCATTTTGTACAAATAATATTAATTTTGGCAATTTCTTTAATTACTTTGTCAAATACTTAAAACTGTCAAGAAAAAAAATATAATCGAATATTCCTTGACTTTGATTTTTCACTTGATGCTAGTTGATGCAATTCTGTCTGACTAATTATCGATGGTGTACTATCAAAATTACTTATAATTGAATTTTAATTAACATTGCTTACGGTGTCAATTCGAATAGCACACGGCTTAGCTAAAATAAAATGTGTAAAACATTAAGGCTGACATTCAGAGTCGACCTGCAAAGTAGAGTCTAAGCAAATCACGCCTAAAGAAGTGCTTTACTAAGCCAGAAAATTTGTATGATAATTGTCAAAACTGACGTACTTTGCTTATACTTTATGCATTTTTGTATTCAGAGTTGATGTAAGACGAACTTAGGCTAAACCAAGCTCAAGTAATCAAAATCGGTTACTTAAGGTGAACTTAGAAAATTACATTTAGATTTTGGCGATAATTTGTAGTGAAATTTAGGTTTGTTGGTTTAGGTTCGAGTGGGCTTTCGAATCGACGAACGACCCGATGAACCATTGCTTCTTTTAAGAAGTTAGTTAGTAAAAAATACAATATAATAAAATTTGAATATTGCAAAGTTTGAATATTGTAACGCGGGGAGATCAAATTTGCGTTCCAATGGGGATCTCTCTCTTCAGATTCCAACTTGCTCCTCCAAATCTTACGAACAATCGTTCACAGTTCACGCTGCGCGCTTGTGGAATAAAATTCCTTCCGATGTTAGGAAAAGTATTAATATCTCGTCTTTCAAAAACAACATTAAGAAAATTTGGGGTTATGGGTCGGTAAACTCGGACAATATGTAGGGTAGTTGTATCTTAAAATTGTTGTAATTTTATAGTCTAATCTATTATATATTTATTATTATCATATTAATTATTATCATATTTATCTATATATTTATAAAGTTTACTTATTGTCTATGTATTTATATATATTAATACGCAATGTTTTTATATAAGTTCATGTTATCTATGTTGGGTTTTATTTTCTGTTTTAAGTACCTTACCTTAGTTTACCTGCAATTACTATTTCCTCTGTGTTTATCAAAGGTTGACTGGTAGAGATCCCTTAATGGGATAAGTCCGCCTTTGTGCCATTAAATTGTGTTAAGTTTAAGTACTCCTGTATTATAGTCCTAAGAAGGTGCAATAAAGTTATTACATACATACATACATATACTCGGGTAATTTATTTTCCAAAAATGGCAATACATTTATCGATTCTAGTAAAAAAAATACAATATACTCGGATAATTTATTTTCCAAAAATGGCAATAAATTTATCGATTATATTGAGAGTAATTTGGTAAGAACACGACTTAATTTAACCTGAACTAAAAGTTGCCGTCCTGTTTTCACATGATAGAATATGATAGAGTACGGTCTTATTATTAGGTCTTTAGGTACGTCGTCGGAGGTACGTCGATTCATTTGTAAAACCGAATGTAAAACCTGTTTAAAGTACTGTAGTCTATTTTCTTTGTAGTAGTTAAAAATTTGCCAAAATTTCGTTTCCTTCATCAAACTTCAACAGTAGTTTCCAATTTTCCTGTAATCAAATAATACCACTCGTATTCTCAATATTCAGGCAAAAGTCATAGCCTACGTAATTTTTTTTTGAAGAGTCATTTTGTATGTATGTGAGGTTCATATTTTTTTTTCGCTTTTGTAAGAAGTTACTAAGAAAAAGTGGTCAATTCAATGAGTAGAATTCACCTTAAAACTAAAATATACATAAAACTTTAAAATTGCCTTTTATATTGATTTTAAAGATCAAAATAACAATCTCACTATGGTTGCACTACAAAAAGTCACTTTTTCCAATAATATGTAAACATAACCTATGTAACTTAACTAAACCTGTAGAAAACTACGTACTTGTGATATTCGTGACTGATTTTACTGATGATTATAGTAATTTATATCGCGAAATATTCGTATTTGAGTGTATAAATACCAGTCAAAGAAGCAATCCGTTTGTTACATCCAAATTACATTCAATTCTGTAAGAAGTTTTTGCATGTATATTTTCGGCGTATTTTTTCATAAAACTTAACTCAAAAACATTATATATCACTTCCATGGCGCATGTTTCAATAGTCTGTCCCATTTTAATAAACAAAAACACTAATTAAAACATTATTAAACGTGTTTTTCTTAGAATAACAAACAATTTATTGAAATTGTTTTGTTTTTTTGAAGGTTCGAGTGACATTTGTCAATAGTTGTAGAGATGAGCACGTGTACGGTTTTACGATTACATAAAACCGATAACTTGCTAGTTGAAGAAGCAGGACAGAATATATAATTTTATTATAAGTTAAAGTGAGATAGAGTAATGTTCGCTAAGACCCTACTTTGCTACAGTTTCGTCTCTGAATCTCAGCCTAAGATTTGTCAAAAAAGTGTACTTTACGCATTTTTGTATTCAGAGTCCACGATGTGTCTAAGCGAACATTACTCTATCTCACTTTAACTTATAATAAAATTATATACTCTGTCCTGCTTCTTCAACTAGCAAGTTATCGGTTTTATGTAATCGTAAAACCGGTACACGTGCTCATCTGTACAACTATTGACAAATGTCACTCGAACCTTCAAAAAAACAAAACAATTTCAATAAATTGTTTGTTATTCTAAGAAAAACACGTTTAATATTGTTTTAAACAGTATTGTTGTTTATTAAAATGGGCCAGACTATTGAAACATGCGCCATGGAAGTGATATACAGTGTGCGTCTTCATAAAGTGCACATAACAAAATCAGGGAAACTAAACGTAATTTAATCGACGGAAAAATTATCGAAAAAATTATAAAAAAATAATTGTATTTTTTATGAATACTTTAAATTTTTTAGTTGCAGCTGCTATCCCTATTTAATAAATATCCTATCACAATGGAATAAACTTTTTAATGATTGTTGATAATGGGGCGTGCCCATAAAGTAAAAATTTCTACAAAAATTAAAACCATTAATTTAGAATAAAAAGGTATTTGATGAAAATCTGTTCTTTTTTTCATCATTTTTTCAATAATTTTAAAATTTCTAAAATAATTGTCCCATTTACCCTACCTTTTTTTAATTTTATGTTATTCTACATGGTATTAGCTCTAATGGTAAAAATTGCTTGTTTATTACTTAGATATAGCCCGACTAACGAGGAAGTTTGTTGTATGGAGACATCCGACAAATTCCTCAGTCTTTGAAACTTTGCAGGTGATAAATTTAGGTAATACAGATTACAGATGTAAGATAAGCCAATACTTTTTATGACCCTACATTAGGTATTTTTACCTAAACGTGAAAAACGCTTATTACTCTCTGTGAATAAATCCTCAGGCTAAAATAATTTCTTTATATGTATGTTTGTATTAGTAGAAATAAGTATGTAAAGGAATCCAAAATAATTTCTATTTGAGAGATAGTCTGAATATAACTTTTAACATTTTGCTCTATAAGTCGTACTGAAAAATTGCTCCGCTAATTATTATTCTTTAATATAGTTTTATTTACTAAAATAAATAGCTTTGTTTGATAATCCAATAGATTTTCCTTTTTGAACTTATCAATTTTATTTTTGCTCAATAACGTAATGTGAAAAATTATAAGAATCAATATATTCTAATAGATTTTCCAATTATCCAAAGGAATTTCGGCCTTTTACAAACGTTTCGCGTTCGCGGGTGTGAAGAGGGGTGCGGACGCGTATTTACGTTCTGTACAAGGCCAGAACGCCAGGGGGTGTAACTACTCACGTATAGATTGGAATTCACTTTTTTACTTAGGCATTCCAAAGTATACAACAGGAGTACGCCAATTCTCGTGTATAGTTCGTAGTGACATAAGTTAATTGCTTCTTTCATAATATACATTGCCAGTACGCTTAGAAGCAGTGTTGGGCATTAATCGTTAATCACATCACAATGATTTATAATAGCATTACAATGTAGTCCCAAAATTAATTGCATTACTTGTAATGGGTAGTCTAATTACTCAATTACTTTTCAGTCGATGTGTCTCTGCTAAAAGTTCGCGGGTTTGACAGATTTGGCGGGTTAGGCATATTTGGCGGGTTCGGCAAATTTGGCCAAGGTGTGGGCAAGGTGGGGTCAAGGTGGGGACAAGGTGTAGTGCGAGTTCATCTCAAGTGCGAGTTTGGCATGAGTGCGAGTTTTGGTACTAGTGCGAGTTTGGCACTAGTGCGAGTTTGGCACTAGTGCGAGTTCGGCACTAGTGCGAGTTTGGCACTAGTGCGAGTTTGGCACGTATGCGAGTTTTAGTGCGAGTTTTGCATGAGTGCGAGTTTAAGTGCGAGTTTGGCACGAGTGCGAGTTGGGTACGATGGCAAGTTTGGTTCGAGTACAAGTTTGCCATGCCATGCTGGACTAAAAGCATTTTAAAATCATAGAATGTACCAGCTGCAGCTTCGCTATAGTTTTATTTCCCTGAACTAAGATTCATAGTTCCAAGAAACATTATCATAGCTCCAAGAAATATTATCATAGCTCCAAGAAATATGACCATAGTTCCAATAAATATGATCATAAGTAGTTCCAAGAAATTTGAGTCAAATTTATTGTCTGCCTTGGAAGAGAAGCAGCTGGTACATTCTATGTTTTTAAATGATTCTAGTCCATCATTTTTTGTCTGCCCGCAATACATTATGTTTCATACTGTCCCATACAGCCAGCATTACTATCCACTACTACACTTTGTTTTATATGACCGTCCCTTACACCCAGTATTACTGTCCCTTACATGCGGCTTTGATGTCCCTCACACCCAGTCTTACCGTCCTATATAAAGGTGTCCAATAAAAACCCTATAAGCCCAAAAGGTGTTGTGGCGTTGTATATTTCGGAACTAGGTCGCGCGCGTTTGAATTACAAACTATACACGAGCAGTGCGCTAAAATCTGTGTATACTTCGTAATCGCAAATATAAAAACCCCGTTACAAAATATACGCGAGCAGTTCCCTATGGCGGCGTTCTGGCCTTGTACAGAACGTAAATACGCGGTGCGCGTGGCGCGAGCGACACGGCTCGGCGGCGGGCGGACCGGCAGTTTATTTACCTTTTTGAACTTATCAATAACGTAATGTGAAAAATTACTCTGTCTATTTTTATACCTAAATTTATTATATGATTTTGTATTAAAACAGATTCATCAATTATTCATTAAGATCTTTTTTCTTTTAAATGCCTTGATCATGGCCTCATTTTCATTTATATAAGATTTACGACATTTCACATGAACTTCTAGATTTGATGCTTCCATAAGCGTTGATAAAAGTCCGTCATCTCTCCTTCTGCTCGATTGGCGTATTTTAATGTATTAATGATGGATGATAATGCTCGAAAGAGGCAAGCACCATCCCCTAATAATGGCACAACAGTATGTGGTACCATTGCACCTTTGATGTTAATAATTTCTACAACCAAAGTAGAAATCGAAGAAAGCATTCGCAATTTTCACAGAAAAAACTCAATTCGCAGACATCAGTGACCACAGAGTACTATACTATTACCCTGACGTCAGTGACGTCGGCCCTCACGCGTCCACCACGCGTCTGGCCCATTCGGGCATCTGACTCGATCAAGTTCCAATTTTAAAATAAAGTTTTAAACAAAATTTTAATTTCAAGCAAAACCACCTTCAGGTAATACTGTAGAAAGACAAATTGAAAGGTATTTTCATTCGACTTTTAAAATATACCTCCCGTGCCTGTCAAGGAAGGGTTATGTTTTTCGCGCGTATGTATGTATTTATGTATGTTTTCCTATTTCTTTATTACCTCGTATCTAAAAAAAGGCTGAACCTATCGAGTGGGATAATATCAAAACAATGGTAGTTAAAAGGATAGTACAAAAATATATTTATCTGCAAGATTCTTTCAACCCCTTTTCGTTGATTTTTACTAACCAAAAATTGCTCATTATGGTGAGTAAATTTCGTAAAATTGTTACCTATACCGATGCATTTTATAATTTCGTTGTACTCTTAGTTCCACATCAGATTAACTTAAAATAATATCAAAATAGCTATATGTGTGCCTATAAAATTTAAGGACTTTCCGTCATTTCTCATGGATCCCACGATCAAAATTAGATTTAGCTGGAATTAACATTGAAATATACCCTTTCTAATAAAAAAAAAGAATCTTTCAAATCGGATAAAATAAATTACGGAATTTTGAGGTAACATAGGTACATAAAAAAACGTAGGGCCGCAATTATAGTCGAGACTCAGAACCGCACTTGGGAGTCGATCAAGCAAGTTTAAATTAAACTTTTACTCAGAACTTGAGTAGCTTGTTAATTTATTAACGCAACCGCACTCAAATCAGGTACGTATCAGCTAAATCGAACTCATAATCGTTCTCGGCATAATGCTTGACACACGTTTGTCATGGAAAACGCACATAGAATCTGTTTGTCAAAGATTAAATAAGTTCGTTTATGCACTTTATAGGTTGACTAATATCTGCGACCAAAAAACGGCTCTAGTTGCTTACCATGGCTACGTGTGTTCGGCTTTGCGCTATGGCCTTATCATATGGGGCAACTCTACTGATATCGAACGCGTTTTTATCTTGCAGAAAAAATGCATTAGAGCGATGTGCAATATTGGTCCCTTTAAAACTTGTAAACCACTGTTTAAGTCCCTAAAACTACTTACGCTACCTTGTTTGTACATTTTCGAGTTGTGTATGTTTGTCAAAAAAAATAATCATTTATTCCAACTTAGAACTGTCCCATTCTCCACTAGATATCCGCACCGCTTACAAACTGAGTCACATAAAACCACTTGTTTTGCAAAAAATAGCTACAATATGTGTATAAAAATCTATACATATAATAAAACAGTAGGACCCGGTTTGTCTGTACAATGAAGGAAATTGACTAAAATGAAGTCAGGGTGATACAAGAAGACCAACAGTACACGAATTTATTTTTTTAGAATTTTTTGTCTGTCTTTCTGTCTGTCTTTCTGTCTGTCTTTCTGTCTGTCTGTCCGTTTGTCCGGGCACATCTTCGTAACCACTTGATGGATTTTCATGCAGTTTTCATCTATTGATTTGGCATATCTCAGAGCAGTGTATAGACTTTGTTTCATCGAAATCGGTTAAGTAGAAAAAAAGTTATCGTCGATTTTCATTCCAATCCAAACCTACTTTATAGGTAACTTGCACCAATTTTGATGAGACTTTATTCATTCATCAATCAGGGCCAGACGGTGACCGGCACCGACGCCTCAACTCAACGTGCCTTTCGAAGCACGGGATATTCTATCTTTTCGGTCAATCAGGCGATTTACCCTGCAATGTAGGTACATTATGAGAGGAAGAATGACCTTATTGTTCCGAAAGCCCGATAGATGTCGCTGTACGATTTTAAAACGCGGTATCAATGTGTTTTCGCCAAAAGTACTTAAGAACAATATCAGCTCGCGGTCGTCCCCAAAAAAAGTTAAATAAAAAATTGATATAAAAGGATATACATAATCACGCCAACTAGGATATAAATAATCACGCCGATCGACTTAGGGGGTAGGCAGGCAATTGAATCTCAGAAACTACTGGACGGATTTTGATGGAACTTTTTTCATTTAACTGAGTTTTTCTTGGACAGTAAACAAGGATATAAATAATCACGCCAATAGACTTAAGGGCTAGGCAGGAAATTAAATCTCAGAAACTACTGGACTGATTTTGATGGGACTTTTTTTATCTGACTGAGTTTTACCTGGACAGTAAACAAGGATATAAATAATCACGCGAAATGACTTAGGGGGTAGGCAGGAAATTAAATCTCAGAAACTACTGGACTGATTTTGATGGGACTTTTTTCATCTGACAGAGTTTCATCTGGACAGTAAACAAGGATATAAATAATCAAGAAATGACTTAGGGGGTAGACAGGAAATTGAATTTCGATTGTTTTTTAACCGATTTTGATAGATTTTTTTTTCG
This sequence comes from Scrobipalpa atriplicella, assembly GCA_029255725.1. Taxonomy (NCBI): domain Eukaryota; kingdom Metazoa; phylum Arthropoda; class Insecta; order Lepidoptera; family Gelechiidae; genus Scrobipalpa; species Scrobipalpa atriplicella. Next base: position 28,230 of record JARACY010002221.1, on the reverse strand, counting down.
GGTTATTCTTTGCGGTTTGGTTATTTGTTGCTTTGTTGTTGTTTTTAAAGTAGGTAAGTTACTTTATTGTAAGTAGCAATGCCTCGAAAACGACAAAATCTCACAAAAATCAGTAAAGAATGCTTAGATTCTCACTGGATGTAGAACGGGCAAAACTGTTTTTATACTAAGAATTCCACTCATTTCCAACAATTTCCCGTTCTAATTTAAGCGCACACAGTTTCCTAAAAGCCTCTGCTTAGCAATGACCATCAACAAATCCCAAGGTCAAACTCTTAAGGCTGCTGGGGTGGATCAAAGATCCAAATGCTTTTGCTTCGGCCAGTTGTATGTTGCATGTTCACGTCACGAGTGAGTAGCGCTGAGCAATTGTTTGTTTTAGCTACAGCGGGCAAGATAGAGAAATTCTGTGATTTAAAAACTATTTATTACTTTCGTATACTTCAATGCGAACGAAGTCGCGGGCACCAGCTAGTATTTAATATATTACCTGCTGACGCCAAAAATTTACCATTGACATTATTTAAGAAGTGGCTATTTAATTTTCTTGTTACAAATTGTTTTTATAAGGTCCAGGAATTCATGACATATAAATTTTAATATATTCTCTGTCTATGTTAAGTTTAAATTTAAGTTTGAATTTAAGACACTGTGACATTGTGATTGTAATATTGATTTTTAAATTTCTGACATTATCTGTATTTATTATTTATTAGGTACTGTGACATATTGATTGTATATATTGACTTTGAAATTATTGATAATTATTGTGTATTTGTTATTATTGTTTTGAATGATTAATGTAAATTAATAGTTATCTTATTAGATTTTATCAACTTGTGACATGTTTAATTGGAATTATTTTTATATTTGCATGCCAATAATGAAGGCGCTACACGCTTGTTCATCTCATTGCATATTTATAACCCATGTACCGTGTCGCTTGTGAATAAATTATATTATATTTGATTTGATTTGAGTCAGTCTTTTTCTTCTTCTTTTAACTTATTTGGCTAATGCAACTGGCAAATCAGCCAGTGTCGAGGCTGCATTCCACCAGATTTTCCCCAGATGGGCTAGGACAATGTAGGCTGAATAACTTGATTGACTGGGGAAGTTATACAGAGTGCTAAAATCAACTATACGGGGTGTATGGAGAAGTTATACAGGCTGTTAAAAATTAACTATACGAGATGTATGGGGAAGTTATACAGGGTGTTAAAATAAAAAAAGTTAGTCCGGTTCGATGACGTTCTAATTTTAAAATTTATAATTAAATCTGTTCAAATTATCAAATTTACTCTATGAAGTTCTTGAATAAAAAGGTTTGCAATGGTAAGAAATCAAGAAAAAGAGCTGTTGATATTATTACAAACTTTCATCACCTATTTAACCCCCTTAAGGATAATAAATCCAAAATCTCTGATACACGTGTCCATTAATTTTTGGTTATTAGCCTAAACACAAAATTATAAGATCCTAACTACAAAACTGACGGATTTTCCATACAAACTTCTATCCCGTATTTAACCCCTTTAGTGGTAGAAAATCTAAAAACGCTGAAACATGTATTCATTACTTTTAAATCATTAGACTAAATACAAAATTTTAAGATTCTAACTGCAAAATTGACGGAGTTTTCATACAAACTTCCATACCGTATTTAACCCTTTTAGGGGTAGAAAATCCAAAAACGCTGAAACACGTATTTATTACTTTTAAATCATTAGCCTTAATACAAAATTAGAAGATCCTACTTTCAAAATTGACGGACTTTCATATAAATTTAACACCCCCTTTTTACCCCTTTAAGGGGGGAAAATCCAAAAATCCTTTCTTAGTGGTAGGTTTCGTTATAAAAGGAACCTGCTCTCCATATTTCACGATTCTAGCTTTAGCAGTTTAGGCTCTGCGTTGATGAATCAGTCAAGGACAAACGATTTTATAAGTATAGATGTATGTTTTTATGTATGTTTTCCTATTTCTTTATTATCTCGTATCTCAAAAAAGGCTGAACCTATCGAGTGAGATACCAAAACAATGGTACATAAAAAAAACGTACATCCCTATTGAGAACCTCCTCCTTTTTTATTTGAAGTCGGTTAAAAAAAGTTAGTCTGGTTCGTTTATATTTAAGTCTGTTCAAATTATCAAAACACAAATTTGCTCTATGAAGTTCTTGAATAAAAAGGTTTGCAATGGTTAGAACTCAAGAAAAAGAGCTGTTGATATTATTACAAACTTTCATCACCTATTTAACCCCCTTAAGGATAAAAAATCCAAAGACTCTGATACACGTGTCCATTAATTTTTGGTTATTAGCCTATACACAAAATTATAAGATCCTGACTACAAAACTGACGGAGTTTCCATACAAACTTCCATCCCGTATTTAACCCCTTTAGTGGTAGAAAATCCAAAAACGCTGAAACACGTATTCATTACTTTTAAATCAATAACCTAAATACAAAATTTTAAGATTCTAACTGCAAAACTGACGGAGTTTCCATACAAACTTCCATACCGTATTTAACCCTTTTAGGGGTAGAAAATCCAAAAACGCTGAAACATGTATTCATTACTTTTAAATCATTAGCCTAAATTCAAAATTAGAAGATCCTACCTTCACAATTGACGGACTTTCATACAAACTTCACACCTCCTTTTTACCCCTTTAAAGGGGGAAAATCCAAAAATCCTTTCTTAGTGGTAGGTTTTGTTATAAAAGGAACCTGCCCTCCATATTTCACGATTCTAGCTTTAGTAGTTTAGGCTCTGCGTTGATGAATCAGTCAGTCAGTCAGTCAGTCAGTAAGGACAAACGATTTTATAAGTTTAGATTAGAAGATGATCATCTTGAAAAAATAACAAAATCTCAAAAATTACATGTCAGAGGTTTAAAACTACGATGAACACTGATGTCAGAGGTTTACAACTATGATGAACACTGATGATGCTGACAGAGTTTTTAAACCGCCTAAATAGCTCACCTTATATGCCTCTATCATGGTTTGTGTAACTACCACTATCAAAGACAACGATCGGGCCTGCCACCTTAACGTGCCTTCCGAGGAGCGGATTTTTTTATTTTACATCAGGTGATGCAGCCTATAACGTCATAACCAAACTGAGAAAAATCCTACAAAGTAATAAATTAACATATCAACTTTATGATCCCCCCGTGGGAATCGAATGTCGTGTATTCGGATTGAGAGCTTAGTAGACATTCGGGAGCAGGACTACTAGACCACAGAGGCAGTTCACAACTCAGAATAACAAAATATTTGCGTGGAAATTAATATTTCTATGCGTGAAACAAATATAACGCAATATAAACCACAGTACTGTTAGAAATTGAACTTTTGCTATGGTATTCTTATTTTAATTTTTAATGTTTGCCACACTGTAGAAATGTCACTGTCATATCCAGTGGTAGGAATCTTCATAGTAAAAAAATTTATGACATTTCTATATAGAGATAGCTCCCATGCTTGAAGTGATACCATGTAAGAAAATAAAAGTTAAAAAGTTAGGATTTGCTGATTTTCCCCCCCTAAACGGGAAAAAAGGGGGGTTAAAGTTTGTATGAAAGTCCGTCAATTTTGTAGGTAGGATCTCCAAATTTTGTATTTAGGCTAATAATAAAAAAAAAATTAATACGTGTTTCAGCATTTTTGTATTTTCACCCCTAAGAGGGTTAGATAGGGGATGGAAGTTTGTATTGAAATTCCGTCAATTTTAAAGGTAGGAACAGCGCGGGAACTCAATCCCACGGAAAAACTCTTAGCTGCGGGTGAAACCGCGGGGCGGAAAGCTAGTAAAATAATAAAGAAGATTCCAAATTATTTTGGTAAATTCTTACTTTCGTTGATGTTAAAAGACTAACTTTGTTATTAAGTTGCTTTGATTGAATTTCATGTCAATTATTGTATTAGTTACACATTACGACTGGTAAATTACTGCGTCCGTGGTTTAGTGGTTTGAGCCGTGGGCTCTCGATCCGGAGGTCGTGTGTTTGATTCCCACCCAGCACAAAGGGGACACAAATCTGATATTTGTAAATTTGTGGGTTATTCTCCAGTTTGGTTAGGACAATGCAGGCTAAATCAAGAAAAAAGATTCCGTGCTTCGGTGGGCACAAGCATTTGGTGGCGGTTACTGCCTTTAATAAAAGAAGTCACACAAACGAAGTCAGCATATGAGGCGGTTTAAAAACTCTTACATCAGGGTTTTTCGGGTCACTCGAAATACACGTGGATTGGATACTATCTTCATATACCTACTTAATTAGCAATGAAATGCCTGATTAAAAATGATGCGGTGAATTGATTGATTTAGTACCACGAGGCTACGTTACGAAGGTACCTACTACTACATCATCTATTTCAAATAACAGGTTTACTATGGCAGTCCATCCTATGCTACTCATATTTCTAATAAGTAAGTACCTAAGCATTACTATACCGGGTGTAAGGGACAGCGTACTAGAAACTGATAGGGGTTGCACAGTCAAAGCAACTGAACAACTTCCACCCGGAAATTCTTTCATTTTCCATACAAATTTTTGGACCGAGGCAGTTACTTTACTTTGTATGGCAAAGTCGATTTTATTTCATTTTTTATTTCATGAAAGAATTTCCTGGTGATAGTTGTTCAGTTCCTTTGACTGAGCACCCCTATTTCAGCTTCTGGTAATAAAGGTATCTGGTGTCTTTAATTTAAACTATAAAAGCCAAAATTAAGGCTTTAGATCTTTTAGATTTTTTGTCTGACTGTATGTTTGTTCGCGCACCACGCGTACGTATCACTTCTCCAAATTGAATGCAGTTTTCTTTGACCCATATTTCGTTTTCCACTCGGAAGTCGAGATATCGTGGGAAATCTCATTTAACTCGGGTGGAAAGCTAGTTTATAGAAATAACCGAAAAAACCCGTATTTTTAGACATTTAAAGTTCTACTCATATTGGAGCGTCGCATCGTCGCTTCGCTTTTCGATTAACGAACTCTAAGTAGGAATATATATGTTACAGCCATAGTGATTAATTAGCTATTATACATAATGACTGGTCATTATATATAATAACCAAATTGACCAGACAATGTGATAAATTAATCACTTTATCCGGATACTATTCATAATAGCTGGTCGAAGTTAGTCAAAGTAATAAATACGGTTTAACTGACTGAGCGACGCGTTGGAAGCATGGTCCGTAATGTGTCCTGAGGTCCAACTAAGACCAGTACCAGATAAACTTGAGTCTCAAAGAGCATGGGATGACCTAGTTCCCTAAAAAACTAACCTAACCTAACCTATACCCACTTGTTTTATTACATTATCCAAGTCTTCAAAGATATTATATATAATAGCTGGTTAAAGTGATTAATTCTGTGTCATTTATCACTTAATCTAAATTGAGCAGACATTATAAATAATGACCAGATATTATATATAATATCTAGATTAATCACTTTGGCTGTAACATATATATAACTATAAACTTTACAATCTCTATTAAATATCTATATTCATAATAATTGTCCTTTTCATTATCTGAATGCAGGCAGTCAAAAATTACGCCACGAAAGTGACGAAATTGAAGATGTTGAGAAATACGAACCTGATGACAATAAAGAAATAATTAAAATGTTATTACATCAAAAAGAACGAAAAGACAGCACTTTTATTGAAGACAACAAAAATTTTAGTTTTAGGGCAAATAATTTCGAAAATAATCTGCCTGAATCGTCTAACAAACTGCCCAGCTCAAAAATACCATTTCAAATTAATCATCAAGTTCGTCGAATTAATCCTGATGACGACCATAAGCAATCAATAATGAATGGACTAGACTTGAATCACAATAGAATCGAAGATTTGATTAAACAAGAAATAGAACAGGCCTCAAATTTAGCAGAACAGGACCCAAATTTAGCAGTACAAGACCCAAATTTAGCAGAACAGGACCCAAATTTAGTAGTACAGGACTCAAATTTAGCAGAACAGAACTCAAATGTAGATCAAACTATGAAAAGTACTCGCATTGTAATCAGAAATGATCAACATTACAGTATACCAAACAAAAAGAAGCGTCTCAAATTGCCGTATCTTTTACCCAATTCGTTGGAAAGACGGCCCAAAGAGCACAGACGGCCTAGGCCGCTCAAAGGACTCACTTACTTACCCAGACACCTGCCGAAACGACTGTCAAAAGTGCAGCCCTTCACACCGAATAATCCACCCATCTCGGCCAAACAAATGTCCTTTTTGCCCCAACAACAAGAGCCTATCTTGCCCAACCAATTGCCCAATTCGCCTGAAGGAAGACCAGAAACCGAACTAGTAGATTCAATTTCTGACACTTTTGACGATGTTTTGAGCACACTAATGAAAACACTTGGAAAAACTGGCACAATCGACCATAATGCTTTGAAGGAATTGAATAAATTTCAAAAAGATAAAACCCTTTTCATGCGACAACCAAATCAACAGTTAACTGATATGCACTTGTATAGTAACCAGTACTCAAGCCTACCAAATAATATAGAGGCAAATAGAAATATAGAACCCAACGTACATAGACAAAATAATATAACAGACGAGAAAGCACAGTACGAAGAAATGCTCAGTGAAAAAATTAACGAAATAATAATGTTAGCAAACCAAATGAAAAAGCCACAATAGGTATTATATTAAAATGCAACTCTATTTGGATGATATTTCTGGAATCATGTGAAAAGCTGAGAACAGGCATGTGGGATTGGGTCTTTTTGGTAAATGATTGATTTGCGTACGATGAAGTATGATGGTTTTTAAGGCCGATTTACATTGTCTTATTGTAATTTTTTAGTAGAGTGCTTTAGGATTTAGTTGAAACGTGTAAACGTTACTAGCTTTAGTACAGTTATACTCGCTTTAGTACCCTTTAGTTGTCTTTCAAGTTGAATCAAATAGAATCGCTTTCTATTTTTGTTTCAAGTGATACCCCTCCCGCGCCCGCGCAACCCCCGCGTACCCCCCGCGCGTCACTCGGCTCAAGTAACTTGGCAGACACGGGCGAGAGGGAGTTGTAGTAAGTGAAACTCTTGTGGACTCCGTATACTGAACTCAACCGAACTCTCTTTATTACTAAAATCTATACCTTATATAGTAACCTATGAGTGCGTCAATCCACGACACTCTACGTGATTCTATGTAAGTTATCAGGGGAGAGGGACCTTATCTCAATAACGTGATCGCGTGATATTTGCTATATCACACCTCCCCTGAAAAGGATAGGCTTCCCTCCCCTGAAAAGAACATCCTAGCTAAAAACTTCTTTAAAATAAAAATTAACTTAAAATTACAAAATTACTTACAATAGTATAACATAAAAATATAGAACAAGATAATAAGTAAAGTTTTTTCTAAAATTAAATTACATATAACCTTAATATTCATAATTAGTAAACACATTTTTATTCCATTAATATTATGGCTTACATACTAATGATATTTACCTACACTTTGTTAAATATATTTAAGTTCTAACTGCTATAATGAATAAAAATAACCTAAATAATATTATTATATCACAAATTACTATTAAACTAAGTGTCAAAATCAAGGAAACAAGTCATAATCGAGGAACAAGTCATTATTTGAAGCTTCATTTTTCAAAATTTTCATTCAATTTTCATTGAGCTCATTTTATTATACTAACTCTATTGATTTTACATAATTTTATCAGCTCCCCTATCGTTGCGTCTCGGCGCACCTCCGTTAGTAGAGAGTCCTGACTTATGCAAAATGTAGAGTCACAAATAATTATATCTCTTGAATTCATTATTATCTGACACCATTTTTCTTCAAATATTTGTACGTACATATTATATAATCCACTACTTGAGGCTGCTCAAAACCTAAGAGCGAATTTCTATTCTCCTTACTAACTTCCTTTCCAAATCCGGTATATTCCATACGCCATTTTATAGAACGCGTTAGAACTACTACAAAGTTTACTTTACAATATATGTTCAATCTCATTTCTCCTATCTCAATAAATAACAAACCCTTGAAAGAAACAAAACCTTATAAACCAAGCAATGATTAATACAAAAACAGAAAAAATGCTGATGGCGCATACTAGTCAATTAACTATGTCAATCGTCTACTAGACACATTCCACAATGTTCTAAATCGCTTAAGTATGCAAAAGTAAATTCAATGTCAAGATTGTGATGTAATAATTACTTGTAAACAAATGCTACTTGTTTTAACTTAAAGATAAAATTAAAAACATCCTTACTAAATTTTAAATCACTATCCTTAAGTTGGTTGACGTTGTAGCCCATCTTCTCTCTTAGTCGAAGGCAACGCGCCATCCCGTCGACCGGCAGTTTCCAGCGATTTCTTAGGGTGGTGATTGATCATGACTGCTGGCAAAGTAGCCCCAAAACTACCCTCGGCTCGGTGCCATCTTCCCAAAAGGCAGCACTCGTAAAGCTCAGTCGACTCGGTGACGTCAACGCCGCACGTCTTAGCACGAAGTTGCAGATAATACAGCCACGGTCAAAAAAAAAAACTTACAGTCTTTCAGCCATTTTCCAGTTACACTAGATACTTTCACTGTCACGGTCGCCATGAAGTAACTTGGCAGACACGGGCGAGAGGGAGTTGTAGTAAGTGAAACTCTTGTGGACTCCGTATACTGAACTCAACCGAACTCTCTTTATTACTAAAATCTATACCTTATATAGTAACCTATGAGTGCGTCAATCCACGACACTCTACGTGATTCTATGTAAGTTATCAGGGGAGAGGGACCTTATCTCAATAACGTGATCGCGTGATATTTGCTATATCACACCCTGGTTGTGTGTAAACACGTAATTTAGTAAAATCTTTAGTAGAGTGCACAAGTGACGTGAAACGCGTGTGTTTTAAAAATGGCTAAATGGTCGGAACATACAACTTTTAAATTTGTATAAATTATTTGTATTAATATTTCGTATAAAATGTCGTCTTCTATTTGCTCCATTACTATTGTAGCGCACATAGATGGCGCCACATCAAAAATCAACAGTCCTGAAACGCGGTATCGAAGTTTGCACGGCGATCTGCATATATATACAACTTCCGAATTCATCCAGTCGGACTGGGGCACTTCCCGGACGCGTGGAAGCTTGGGCGAGTAAACATGCTCCCCAAGCCCGGGAAGAACACACTGAAGCCTGAGAGCTATCGGCCAATCACCTTGCTACCTACGCTTAGCAAGGTGTTTGAGTTTGAGTTTGAGTAAACTTCTTCTGCGTCACATGATACCCCACATCATGCCACGCCAGGAGCAATTCGGCTTTCGAGCCGAGCACTCCACGACCCTTCAACTTTCGAAGGTACTGCACGACATGACGGCGGCCCTCAACAAGAGGGAGACTACCGTAGCAGTATTTCTCGACATGGAGAAGGCGTTCGATCGCGTCTGGCACCCGGGCTTGGTTTATAAGCTGTCCACATCTACGACTCCCCGTCGAGTCGTTAAGATTGTGGCCACCTTTTTAGAGAATAGGCGCTTCCAGGTGGCAGTGGAAGACGCCCTCTCCCAAGTCCGAAGGATCGCTGCTGGAGTCCCCCAAGGTAGCTGCCTTTCTCCGGTTTGCTACGCCAGGTACACCGACGATATTCCCGTCGGGGAGGGCACTAAGTTGGCCCTCTATGCCGACGACGCTGCATTTTTCAGCGTGTCCATGAACACGCGTCATGCCGCTCGGAAAATGCAGCAGGCTCTTGATGCCCTCCCTGCCTGACTGGCAAAGTGGAGACTGAGCGTAAACGTTGGGAAGACTCAGGCGATCATAGTGGGGCGTGGTCGGCTGGAACCTCCGAACTTGAAGCTTCATGGGGAGGAAATCGGGTGGTTCCCTCAGGCTAAATACCTGGGGGTGACCATAGACCGAAGCCTGTCCATGAATAAGCATGTGGCGAACGTGATTGGGCAAACAAGGGCTGCCATTGCTTTGCTCCGTCCCGTTCTCTGCTCGAGGCTCCCGTTGCGCATGAAGATCGGCGTCTATAAGGCGTACGTGAGGACCCGTCTTACGTACGCCGCTCCAGCTTGGTACGCGTTGGTCTCTGAGACCAACCGCCGGAAACTGCGGGCCCAGCAGTCGAAGGCGTTGCGTGCCATCGCGGATGCGCCGATGTTTGTCCGCAACGAAGTCATTCGGAGGGACCTAAAAGTCGAGACCTTGGATGAGTTCGTGTCCAAGCTCTCGACCAGGATGTTCGCGCGCGCTGACCAGTCAGATTTCGAACACCTTCGGAATCTGGCCCCGTATCACACGCGACCCCCTGACCAGAAACCGTTCCCTCGCGAGCTCGCTGTGGTGGAGGAGCTCGACAAGGGAACCGATAACCCGGACTGACCAATGCCACCGGTTTGAGGGCGTCGTCAAGCTGACGACTCGACCTTGCCGGTGGCTTTACCAAGTTGACACCTGCCGGACTTGACTCCTAACCTGACTTGACTTCGCCGGCTGAACAGGCCCGATTCTGTCTCGGGTCATGCTCGCTGGCTTCTCTGGACGTAACAACAACCGCCTGGCTGGAAGTCGCTCACCGGGCCTCCCAGAAGAGGGAATCCCCTGGTGGGCTGACTCGCCGGCGGTCCCCGGTTTAAGACACGTGGCCGGCCAAAGTGCCGACTACGCATCCCGGACTTGACCCTGTTAGCCCATAGAGGGGCGTCGTTTTCGCCCACTATGGGCTCATACCCCACGCCACGCCCGTTTTGACGGGCGTCGATCGACCTCACGCCCAGGGGGCCTAGCCCCGAAGGCGTCTCCCCGCCGGCCGCGAAGCGGCCGTCGAGAAGAACACCACAGCCAGTCGGACTCCGGTCCCCTGGTCACAACACCCGACCAGGGGGGTAAATACCCTTTTCCCATTCGTCATCACTCGGCCAACTGGCCTCAAGGAAATACTCCTAAACTATAATTAGCATTTTCCGTAGAATAGCGCGTATTTGGCGACGTCGTTGCGCGTTCATTGTGGCGTCGAAATGATACTCTACTGGAAGCATGTAAACGTTCACTCGCAGCGCACTAAAGCACTAAAGCACTTGCCTTTCAAGTTGTACTAATACCGTGTAAATCGGCCTGACAATGTAAATCGGCCTGAAGTTGTGAGAATGAGAAGATGATAGAATTACGTTGTATGAGTGCGAAAGAGTGACCGCATCAGTATGGAAGTTCAGTCTGGTATCATAAAGTAACTTATGTCTGGATGGAGCGGGCGGGCGTAGACGACGGACGGTCAGGATTCCATAGAAATAGAATTCCATAGAAAATACAAACATTTGAAGATATTATGGTGTTTCCTTGCCTCCGCGCCTGATCTCCATCCTATATGAAATTTATAACAATATTTGGAGAGGTTTGACACTTATAAAACGATTTCAAGATTGAAAGCAATATTAAGTATTAAGTAAGGATTTGATGGTAATATGGATGCAATTAATATAATAAACAATAAAAATAACTATCACAGCTGTACTGAATGACAATCACATTAGAAAATAAAATAAAAATTGTTTACAAATTAAAATAAATAAAGAAACATTAAAAGTTTTATTTATCACAGCTTTGTCAAGTCAATTTAGTATTAAAAATAACTCAGACTCCAACGCCCCTCCAACGCCCTCTGGCACCGTCAGGTAGAAATGCTATCGCGGCAACACGACGACCGACGACGCGACATAGGCTCCCGGCCGCGCAGTGGCGATCCACCAAAGAAAAAGGTCCAATGATATCACTTACATGAGAAGATATCTTAAGAACATTTTGAAGTGTCATCATCCATTCGAACAGAACACAAACAAACAAAACACATTATAAATACAATTACACATTACATCGAAAACACTAAAATAGTACATTACTTTAGAAGCCAAAAATAAAGCAATAATAATAATAATAATAATAATAATAATACTTGGCTAAGGCCCGTATGGTAGATTATTACCTTCTCTTAATAAGAGAAGAGAAAAATAAAAGAAAAAAATAATAATAATAGTTTATTTTTCAGATATCAAAGATCCAATATTGTTAGTTTTAACTTATAACTACGTTACTAGATTTAACAGGAATTACAATTATTGGTCACAATCACAACACACGAATATACAATTGAAAATCAAATATGTATGGTCGAGTAAATTTGGAAGGCCGAGACGCAGTCGAGGCCTTCCAATGTAAACGAGACCATACATTGCTATTTTGGCTGAGATTAGTACAGTACTTTTCTCTCATTTGCGAGGAAACAATAACAATACACTTAAAAATAAACATAAAACATGCAATTCCTCCATAATATTGCAAAAATTAAAATTAGAATGGCGCCTATGACAGGAGCACATTCCATTCATTCGTTCATTCTATTTTTTTTTTAATTTGCGCATTCGGCCTTTAAAAAATTAATATTGTGAACTTAAAAACACCTAATCCGCACTAGATGATACTAGTGTGTACTTTAAAGACCTCGTGCAGAGGTCGTTAATGGCCATTAATGTCGTTTGGAGAAATTGCCGACCGCTACGCACTTGAGTACCGAAAAGAGTGAATGTACGTTTTGTTTTTTTTAAATAATGAAGCAATTTCCGAGCAAATGGGAGAAAACCTTATTTACATTGAATACCTAAGTCAAATAAATCAAAGAACGAAAAAAAATTCGCGCGGACATGTTGATTTTACCATATTTTTTACTTAAAAATATAAAAGAGGCAAATGAAGCTAAGCACATACTTACTGCCAAAAAATGTAAGTGGCCAGTATCATTTTGTGGGATTCGAGATACAAACTTTTTGTGTTTTGGCATCCGCCTGTTTCTAGTTTTGAATTATGAATTTAAAAAAAAATAAAGGAGGGGAGAAAATACTTTCACCCCTAGGGGAGAAAGTAAATCCCATATTTTTTTGCCGCCCGCATATTCGTTCGCTTGGATTTACGTACTTTCTTCCCTTTTTTCAAGTGAGAACTAATATATTTTCCGAATAGGTGTAGTATAAAAACTCTTTCATTATCAAAATGTTTTTAAAGATGTTTTGAATCTGAAATAAAAGATTATTTATTTATTTATTATTATATATATCCATCGTTGCCCTTGCGGAACTTCCGTCGACACCAGCGGCTACCACGGACTCAGCTGCGCTAGATGCGCGGGAAGATTCCCCAGACACCATGCCCTTAACGATATAATTCGTAGGGCGTTGGTGTCTGCATATGTGCCGTGTGTCTTAGAGCCTCCAGGCCTTAGCAGGACTGACGGCAAGCGCCCGGACGGCCTCACGTTAGTCCCATGGGAGAGAGGTCGTTCCCTCTTGTGGGATGCAACCTGTGTGAGTACTTTCGCAGCGTCCCACACCCCACACACTATTCGGAAGGCAGGTTCCGCTGCTGAAAACGCGGCAAGACAAAAAACAATAAAATATGCGGATTTACAACAGCAGCATTTGTTTGTGCCTTTCGCGGTAGAGACGGGCGGACCATGGTGTGAGGAGGCTAAAGCCTTTATTAAACAACTAGGGCGACGACTGCGGGATCGTGGATGTGACCCCCGCTCCGGATCATACCTGGTTCAGCACATCTCGCTGGCCATACAACGCGGCAACGCGGCCGGCGTGATGGGGACATTTGAGCCGGGTATGCTCCGAGGCGGTCTTTTTGACTAACTTTAATTTAAATTAAGGTAATTTAGATAATAGTGTTGACAAAAAAATACAGGCATTTGTTATTAAATTTATTATGTAATTTTTAGCATATAAATAGGCTTGTTTATTATTATAAATCTACAAATCGGGTGACGTTTTTGAAACCTGGAAATTAATAAAACCTCATAGATGTGAAATGAGTATCGATTTTATTATAAAGGTAAAGAAAACTACATTTCTATATTGCTCCCGATTTTGGCGGTAATTTTAAGATAGCGCTTAACTCTGATATAAGAACGGGATAGCAAATAAACACATATCCTTGACATTCTTAATTTGACGTAAGTCTGCTTATTTGACGTTAATTACGAGAGCATGCTCTTTGCTCAGTTCTTATTTAAAGCGTCATTCGTCAAAATAAGAATGCCAAAGTCAGGTGTTAGATTAGGAATGTCAAAGTCAAGCGTTTATTTGCTACCCTGAAAGTGACAGCGCTCTAAATAGTAGATTTTATTACGTGGGAGCAAAATAATATTTTTAAGGCGAGGGCGCTTTTTTGAATCCAGAGCGTAGCGAGGGATTCTAAAGTAGAATCCTGAACGTAGCGAGGGATTCAAAGTACGTCGCCCGAGCCAAAAATATTTTTGCTCCTGAATGATACACTCTACTTTTCATCCCCATCTATGAGAAAAAAAGGCGCCTAACTAACACTTGTAAATTTAAATATTATAGAATAAGAATGTTATAGGTACTTTCACTGCTAGAAGACCTCATTTTGAATATTTAATAATTCGTAAAAAGAGTCGAAAACACGGGCTCCCTATAAAAGCCTGCTGCCCACTCGTGCCGTAGTTCGTGCATTTTAATATTTTTTTTTTATCAGCCGTCGCGCAGTCTAACCAGCCAGTGTACCATTATTTGAATTCGACATCTAACTATTTTGTTTTTACCTTTTTTTTTTTTTTTTGTTAATATAAGGTTTTACGGCTTCCGCGACAGTGTTGCCAAATCAAGAAAAAAGAAAAAGAGGTTCCAAATTCAAAAAGTGCGATTAAAAGTTCTTTTAATCGCACTTATTTTCATAAAGAGGATTAAAATCTCATTTTTACCCTGCTGGGACAGTCTCTAGCAAAGAGTAGAGTAAAAGTAGGTACTTATGTCGCTTAGAAGCATCAACTTTAGGCGCACTTATATGCGATTAAAGTCGTCGTTTTCGAATAGATGGGATGAAAAATTAGTTAAGTAATGTTGCCGCCAGAATCGAGAGCACTGCTCTCGATTTTATACTTTAAAGACTATGTTTTAGAGTTTATATCCGGAAATATCGAGACCCCAGGCAGCCATCTTGTCGTCGACCCACTGGCGGAACATGGCGACGGCCGCGTACACCGCGGGCACGTCCTTCTGGCCGCAGCCAATGCCCCACGCCACCAGACCTGTCAGCTTGTACCGGTCGTTGCCCAGGGGACAGGCCAAGGGGGCGCCACCGTCACCCTGAAAATCATAAATTCGTTTATTTACATGCATACTATCACACCTGTGTCCCTAATGGGGTAGGCAGAGCGTCAACGACCCAAACAAAGATCGTCACGTCTGACAAGTTTCGAGGGTGGTTTAAGATAGATCCGTATATTGTTGTAGTGACAGGTTGTCAGCTCATCGCCTAAATTTCAGTATACTGAAACCCTCGGCTCCCTTAGCTGGGTTCTACAGCATGCCTAGAAGGAGATACAGCCTGGCACATTCTATGTAGGTGTATGTATATATTTCGTGCCGTGGACCAGGAATATTTTGTGAATTTCACGCTTAATAGAGTAGGTACAGTCATAAAGTGTTTTTTTTTAGCCTTTTACCTGGCAAGTATCCTTCCCCTCTTCACCTCCCGCGCAAACGAAGGAAGGGTGCAGTTTGAACTTGTCTGTGAGGCGCGTCTGCCGCAGCAGCGTCTGGCAGCGCTCGTGGGGCACCATGTCGATCTCGATCTTCTTCAGGATGACGGCGTAGCGGCCTTGCTGGCCTGAAACATATATAATTACATACATACTATCACGCCTGTAACTGCCTTCGTGGTCTAGGCGTCTGAGTCATAGGTTCCCGATTCGGAGGTCCTGGGTTCGTTTCCCAGGGGGGGGGAAACAAAGTTGATATTTGACAAATTTATCACTTCATGACATTTTGCTCAAGTTTTATTAGGACAATGCAGGCTAAATCACCTGATTGTATTAAAGAAAATAGATTCCGTCGTTTTCTTCGATAGCGGTCGTTACACAAACCATGTCAGAGGCTTATCAGTTGTGCTATTAGGCGGTTTATAAAATTTTTACACTAGGGTTAATCGGGTCGATCGACATGACAAGAGAGACAATAATCTTACCGAAATGGTCCTTCCCCCATCCATTGGCAATGCACCCTTTATACTGATCGAAGTTCTCATCCTGTTCCGGCATACACAGCACATTGATGTGCTCATCCAACTGGACAGGGTCCTGCAGCAGCAGCAGACCCATATCAAACTTCAGGGATTTAGGGTTGAAGTCTGCAAAAATACGAGACTTATTTATACAGGGTAAAAATTCATTGCGTGTAATAGGGGTCATAAACCCATCATTATGTAACAGTTGCATAATCAGCTAACGCACCTCTTTTTTTTTCTTACATGGTATTAGAGTACTTTTGTACGATGAGTACATGCCAGCCCTATTGTTCCCTATAAACGCTAGTTCACTATATATTAAAGTTGGGTTTGCCTGTTGTGCAAAGCGATTTTGTTCAAAAGCAAAAATTTGGTCGACGATCTCTATTAAATTTGAGCAAGTATGTAATACCCAGAAATTTCCTAAATCGCATGGGTTTCATTTTAGATTTCCGAACAAAAGCTGAATTCTCCTAGCACATGGAATGCATCTTCTATCTTATTGCACACTTCGCAATTTGATGAGACCTTTATGATCGTAATTCTCTTAGGCGACTTGCTCTTGGTATTTCAGTCTCTCGCTTATGGTCTGAGTGTCGAATTCACTATCTTGATCTAAACTTATAAAATCGTTTGTCCTTACTGACTGACTGATTCATCAACGCAGAGCCTAAACTACTAAAGCTAGAATTGTGAAACTTAGAGAGCAAGTTTCTTCTATAACGTAACCTTCCACTAAGAAAGGATTTGCGGATTTTCCCCCCCTAAACGGGTAAAAAGGGGGGTTAAAGTTTGTATGAAAGTCCGTCAATTTTGTAGGTAGGATCTCCAAATTTTGTAATTAGGCTAATAATAAAAAAAAAATAATACGTGTTTCAGCATTTTTGTATTTTTCACCCCTAAGAGGGTTAGATAGGGGATGGAAGTTTGTATGGAAATTCCGTCTATTTTGATGAGAGGATCTTCCAATTTTGTTTTTGGGCTAATAATTAAAAAATAATGAACACGTGTTTCAGCGTTTTTGTATTTTTTTTTTTTTCGTTATTGTTATTTTCCACCCCTAAGGGGGTTAAATAGGGCATGAAAGTTTGTAAAGGTAGGATCAGCGCGGGAACTCAATCTCACGGAAAAACTCTTAGCTGCGGGTGAAACCGCGGGGCGGATAGCTAGTATCGTATAAAACTAGTCATTATGTAACAGTTGCATAATGCGTACCTTTATGAACGTAGATCTCTTTGGCAACTTGCTCTTGGTACTTCAGTCTCTCGCTGATGGTCTGAGTGTCCCATTCACCGGCTCTGATCTTAATATCCCCTGGAGCATGTCTGTAAAAAAATATAAGTACTATAATTACTAAAGAGCCACCTATCATCCAGAATATTGAAGCTATATTGAAGCTACTAGTTATAAAGCGCGAAAGGCTCCAAATATGGCCTTTCTGATGATGTAGAATAACACTTAACGCATCGGTTCTTTGTTAACCACTGTTTCGTCTTAATTTCGACTCTTCAGATGCGGGAGTGTCCGCATGACAATCGCATTATCTCGACAGAGATACAAATGTTAAACGCCCCCCTTGTGGGGAGGACCACTCTGCGGAGATGTTGCCTAACGGCTGCTCCTAAAGAGTTGGATTCCGTTCCGAGCGACAAGCTAAGCTCACAAGAGCAAAGCTCCTGCTATTGATTATACAGGGATTGCGATAAATTATAGAATCAGGCGTTATTTTTCGGAAGTTCATTCATACATAACATAAAATAGAACAAATATTTAGCTACATCCACACAAGTGAATAAGTGATGGTAAGTTATGCAATTGGTAAAAAAAGTGCATTGCTCGCCGGAAAATAAATGCACATGCACAGACAATGCACCTGCACCACTACCACCGATACTCAACACGTGTTCTGTCCTTCATAGAGCACAATCAGCAGCTGCCTTTCATCCGGGTATGTATGCTCACTGAAAATTAGACATACCCGGCTGAAAAGATCAGATAGACCGTCCGGTACTGAACGCAGCCGACCACCGGGGGTGTTGCTGGTGGTGGTGATGATGATGACGATGATGATGATGTGATGACTTACGTGGCAACGATATGCGCTCCTGTAAGCACCACTTGCGGATGTATGAGTACTCCCACACCGTAGTAACTGGAGTTGTGGGCGTCCAAAATCGCCACCACCCACGGAAACTCGCCGAATTGTGACTCCCGACCCTGGTTAAGGAAAAAAGTCGATTTAGGTACCACATGTTCTATAATATTTTACCTATTGGCGCTAATTCAGGACGCACTATTCCTAATTCTAATTCTTAGTAGCGTTGTCACTTTCTTAACTTTGACATAAGAACAGGATAGCAAATAAACACATGACATTGACATTCCTAATCTGACATTGACATAAGACTGCTTAAATTACGTAAAAATTAGTAAGCACGCTCTATGGCGTAGATTAGGAATGTCAAAGTCACGTGGTCGTTTGCTATCCTGTTCTTATGTCAAATTAAAGAAAGTGACAGCGCTACTAAGAATTAGAATTAGTAATAGTAGTGCGTCCTGAATTAGCGCCTGCTGCTATAATGACACCACATTCCCAAAACACAAACATTTTTGTTCGAAAAAATACAGGGTGTAAAAAAAAGTACTACGTTCCTTGAAACCACATGTTCTACTGATGATACCAAGCAACTTTCCCAAAGAAGAAAAATTTTAGCTCGAAAAAGAAATTTGCCTTTTCCATACAAAGATGCTCTCCGGGATCTGCAGTTTTGTATGGACAAGGTAAAATTTTATTTCGAGCATTCGAACACTCCGGCGAAAATTCATGTAACGTTGAATGGAACCATGAATGTTCGCCGGAGAGTTCGAATGCGCGGTGTCTCAGCGGTTAGAGCAGCGGCACCACACGGTACGCCAAAGGTCGTGGGTTCCTTCCTGCGCTTTGGTTTCTATATTTAGATAATTAGGTATGATGTCTCACCGTGCCCCCAACGACGGTGAAGTCCAGTCCTTTAGGATTCCGATATCCACATCCCTTCAGCCTGGTTGGGTCTGGTTTGGGTTGAGGCACGTCTTCTTCTTTCTTCGGATTCTTGCAGCAAAGTTCTGCGCTCTCCTGGCAGTCGTCTTCTTTAAATCTGGAGAAAATAGGAAGAAGTGTTTCAAATCTTCATGGATCGGTCGCCATGGGCTCACGACCCGAAGGTCTTGGGTTCGATTCCCGGCGGGGGACAATGACTATGTTTGTGTTGTGTTGTGTTGTTTCTAGTTTGGTTAGGACTTTGCAGGCTGATCACCTGATTGTCCTAAAAGTAAGACGATCCATGCTAGTCGGTCCTGCGCCTGATTTCTCTCTGGTCGTATCAGTCAATCTGTCCCATCAGAATTGAAGGAATAGAGAGTGTACCAGTGGGCGCAAACACTTGGGCACTAAAATCTAGTCCTGCGCATTCGGCCGATCTCCGAAAATCGGTTGGAAGGACTATCATTATTATATATGTATGCACTTATTATCTTTACCTGATGTCCAGTGTTCCCCAGCCAGTGACGGTGGCGTTGTCGGCGTCCACGTTGAGGTCCTTATCGCACAGGTAATACGGCACACATTGGCACGACTGACCCTCGGTCATATGGGTCACTGCGTGTGGGGTCATTGGGTCATTTGGATTATCTTATATGAGCTTGGATCATATGGGTCATTGGGCCAAATAAGCAAAATGGGTCATCGCGTCATATGGATAATTGGGTAAAATGGGTCATTGGGTGAAATTAGCTTAATGGGTCATTGGGTCATGTGGATGATTGGATTATATGGGATTGTATGGGTCATATGGTTCATTGGTCAAACGGTTTTTTGGGTCATATGAGTCATTGGGTCAATGATTATAGATAATATTT
Organism: Scrobipalpa atriplicella; assembly: GCA_029255725.1. Taxonomy (NCBI): domain Eukaryota; kingdom Metazoa; phylum Arthropoda; class Insecta; order Lepidoptera; family Gelechiidae; genus Scrobipalpa; species Scrobipalpa atriplicella. Next base: position 8,237 of record JARACY010002221.1, on the reverse strand, counting down.
ACCTGATGTCCAGTGTTCCCCAGCCAGTGACGGTGGCGTTGTCGGCGTCCACGTTGAGGTCCTTATCGCACAGGTAATACGGCACACATTGGCACGACTGACCCTCGGTCATATGGGTCACTGCGTGTGGGGTCATTGGGTCATTTGGATTATCTTATATGAGCTTGGATCATATGGGTCATTGGGCCAAATAAGCAAAATGGGTCATCGCGTCATATGGATAATTGGGTAAAATGGGTCATTGGGTGAAATTAGCTTAATGGGTCATTGGGTCATGTGGATGATTGGATTATATGGGATTGTATGGGTCATATGGTTCATTGGTCAAACGGTTTTTTGGGTCATATGAGTCATTGGGTCAATGATTATAGATAATATTTACCTGATGTCCAGTGTTCCCCAGCCAGTGACGGTGGCGTTGTCGGCGTCCACGGCATTGAGGTCCTTATCGCATAGGTAATACGGCACACATTGGCACGACTGACCCTCGGCATCGGTGATAGTGGTGGGTTTGCTGGTTGGTCTTACTGTAATCTGTGAAAGGATAAGTAAGTCTTTAAAATACATCATCATCATCTCCCTAGCTTTATCCTTTATTTCGGGTCGGCTACCTAATCTAGAAGATTGAACGAGGATACTGGTTTTTACACAGAGCGACTGCCATCTGACCTCTGCAACCCAGACAGGTCACGTTAAGCCGTCGATACCGGTCGCTGTATTTGATAGTGGTCATTACACAGACCATGTCAGAGGCCTATTAGCTGCGCTGACGCCAGGGTAGGTACATCGGGCCGATCGACTCGAATCCCACATGAAGAAGAAGGTGAAGATTGCAGGCTGATCACGATTGTCCGAAAAGTAAGATGATCCATGCTCAATACCGTCGGATGAGCATGTAAATAGTCGGTCCTTCGCCTGATTTCTCTCTGGTCAGTCAGTCTGTCCCGTCAGAATTAGATATTGAAGGAACAGAGTGCACTTTTGTGTTGCGCAATCACTTGGGTTGGGCATTAAAAACTAGTAGTCCCGTCCCGCGCAGTTGGCCGATCTCTGGGAGATTGGCCGCCATTACCGAAACTCGGTTGGGAGGATTATTATACTCACTTCTTCAAGAGGCGGAGTGACGGGGTTGGTAGGTGGCGTAGTTGGTGGTTTTCCGAAGATGGCTTCCAGCTCTGCCGGACTGAGGGTCTGTGCTGCAGCCAGTGACAGCAAGCAGGATAGCACCAGGTAATACATTTTGCTGAAATTGAGTTACATTGATATTGTAGTTAAGGGGCGATCAGAGCAGAAGTGAGGTGAGGACTTATTATATATTATGAAAATGTTTGTATTTGTGATACAAACGACCTAACAAAACAAAGGTCATTCCGCCACGTCTGACAAGTTTTGAGGTATAGGCTATATATATATATATATATATATATAGTCTGTATCTGTATAGTCTATATATTGGTCTATAGTGACAGGTTCAGGACAATCGTAAATAGTCAGAACAAAATAAAACCGCGACATCGGGTATGTATTTAATTAGGTACCGTTACTGATATATCAGTAAAATTGTCTTTAATATATATTATGTCGTAGGGAAACGACGAAACCAGGGATTTCACGAAATCCCTAGGGATCACGCGATATCCCTAGGGATTTCGTGAAATCCCTGGTTACGTCATCTCCCTGCGACATATATAAGTTTTAAAGGCGATTCAGATTATCAGCAATATATAATCGCTGTATCAGTCATATGCCATTTTATTCACATTAGTCCATGACATACAAACACACGCCCACAAATACACACAAATCTACACATTTACGTAAACAATGGTTTCTTGAGGTTTTTCCTGTTATAAAAAACTATAGCTAGGTACCGACCGATTTGAAAAACCAGATAGGATCTTGCAAGATCTTTTAGAATGGGTATTTTCTATTATTTTTATTATTTGTTTGTAATGCCCATAGCCCAGGGGCTCCCAAACTGTGCGCCGCAAAGAGCCCCCGTTCCCGTTGGAACGGGGGGCAAAAAGGACCTACACCGGGGCACCGCGAGGCCTGGCCTGGGCTGACCAAAAGCCGTTTTCGCGACGTCTTACTTTTGTAGGACCTTTTCAATATTTTTAGTCAAGATTTAGTTATGTCGTGCACTCAACGAATCGATAGCACTGGCTTTTACGATGTCCGGCTGACTTTTTGGCTATTTGTCCAACTATTTATCTTTAATTGTACAGAAAATACAAGAAGATAAACGAGTTGTCAAAACAAACTTACGACTATTATATATTATGTGTTTCCGATTAACCCTAATGTGCTAGTGTCAGAGTTTTCAAACCGCCTATACCTCAGCTAACGGCCTCTGACATGATTTGTGTAGTGTAGGTATCAAAGACAGCGATCGGGATCGGCGGCTTAACGTGCCGTCTGAAGTAAAATTTTATAATTCAGATGATTCAGCCTGCACCCTGCATGGTCTTTACCATACTGGGGAAAATATTACAAAGTAAAGAAAGACAATGCTGCCGATTTTGTTGCAGACCCAACTTAACTTATTTTAGTTTGGTCCTGTCACTTTCTGTCTTGAGCGAACAGAAAAGGATGGCAGTATAGACGAACTTATTATAGGTATAATCCTGTCACACACATAGATCAGTTCCGAAGTGACAGAATTATAGTCCGAGTATACTGCCATCATTTTCTGTTTGCTCGAGAGTCAAGACGGAAAATGACGGGTATGGTTTAATTTTAGTTAAATCTGGCTTACACCGAATCGAGGCCATTATCCACTTTGTGTTCCCCCTGTGGGAATCGAACCCACAACCTCCGGATCAGAAGCCCATAGCTCAGACCACTACACCACAGAGGCAGTTACACAAACTACAGACACACTAGATAAATTTTGTTATTTTTGTAACTAACACAAAAATAACTCAAACCAAACCCATTCCTTCTATGCTGGACTGGGAGCGATAGAAAAAATGTGCCAGCTGCATCTCCTCCCGGGCATGCTGTAAAAACCAGCTAAGATTCGAGGGTATCAGTGTATTGCAATTTAGGCGATGGGCTGACAACCTGTCACTACAGCAATACCTACACTTATGATCATCTATCTGAAATAACCCTCAATACTTGTCAGACGTGGCGGAACGACCTTTGTTTAGGTCGTTGACTCTCTGCCTACCCCATTAGGGATAAAGGCGTGATTATATGTATGTATAACCCAAACCACAAAATTGCTAACATTATAATTACCCTCCTTATAATAAATTCCTATTTTCCTTAAAACACGTTAACACCACACCTAAAATAAAAATAACCAGTCTTTAAAAAAGTCTACACTAACATGTCAATATACTTTTGTTATTTAATTATTAATTTTTATTATCATTTTATAACAAAGGACGTGCGGCCATCTTGTATGGTAAGCGCGAACTGGTATTTTTGTGTATTCTATTCGTTGATGATACCTATGCTGATGATCTGGACATACAAGGTTCACGGGCCGCGTGGTACACACTGCTGTCCAAAATAACGAACAAAGTAAGCGAACATTTATTTGTTTAATAGTTCATTGTAGGGAAAAGATGCCTCGACCTCACTGTCCAAGGCCCTAGATCACGCGGTAGACCAATAAAGTGCTTGGATAACACCATGGCCCTGATCCTGAGCGCAGGGGGATCCAGCACTTCCTGCCTATTACTGGTTACTGGCCCTAATTAGAGAAACACTTTTGCACTTGATATTACACTTTATTATTGTTCTTCCTGTACCACTTTTGACATTCTGATTTTGACTTAAAACTAACTAACTTCATCTAAACTTATAAAATCGTTTGTCCTTACTGACTGACTGACTGACTGACTGATTCATCAACGCAGAGCCTAAACTACTAAAGCTAGAATCGTTAAACTTAGAGAGCAAGTTCCTCTTATAACGTAACCTCCCACTAAGAAATGATTTCTGGATTTTCCCTCCCTAAACGGGTAAAAAGGGGGGTTGAAGTTTGTATGAAAGTCCGTCAATTTTGAAGGTAGGATCTTCAAATTTTGTATTTAGGCTAATGATTAAAAAATAATTTATACGTGTTTCAGCATTTTTGTATTTTTCACCCCTAAGAGGGTTAAATAGGGGATGGAAGTTTGTATGGAAATTCCGTAAATTTTGATGGCAGGATCTTCCAATTTTGTTTTTGGGCTAAAGATTAAAAAATAATGAACACATGTTTCAGCGTTTTTGTATTTTCCACCCCTAAGGGGGTTAAATAGGGGATGGAAGTTTGTATTGAAATTCCGTCAATTTTAAAGGTAGGAACAGCGCGGGAACTCAATCCCACGGGAAAACTCTTAGCTGCGGGTGAAACTGCGGGGCGGAAAGCTAGTTCCTATCTTATAAATTAATCAGAACAAATCTCACCATCGCCATGTATTATTTCCTACAATTTCTACAGTGACATCTATGGACAACTTATTAACAACTATGACATGACATCCGTCTTGTACAGTGCTGGCCAGACGTCGTAAAAGCGGATATAGAAGGGAAGAGAACGATCTTACATTACACCAGCGGATGCCGAAGACCGGGCAAACTGGAGTAGAAAAAGCCGGAAAGCGGACCCCAGCATCAGGCCGGGAAAACGATAGGCAGAAGATTGTTTATTGTACACAAGTAACATAGAAAGACAATACACAAGGAATTAAATTCAATTCTTAATTAATGGCTTTTGTGTAGTCACAATTCTGCCAATGTCACGTAAATTATTGATAAATTATATAAGGGAGAGTTTAATATTGAGACACATGGAGTCTAAGATACCCTTCTCCTTCAAGAGAAAGGTACAGACTCTACACAAGGAATAACGACACAAACAACCCTCAAAACTTGTTACACGTGGCGAACGACCTTTGTTAAATGCGCTTCTGTGGATACCACACTCGATACGCCAGGTCCATTGCATACTAGGACAAAGAGCCCAAAAAGTGAAAAATTAAGAAAATTTTACTAATTTTTTACCTTCAGAGTGAAATTTAGTATAGCCTGACTGTATCAAGGTCATTGAGGCTTTGGTATATGAAAGCGCATGTAAATGCGCTTCTGTGGATACCACACTCTATACGCCAGGTCCATTGCATACTAGGACAAAAGGCCCAAAATGGTGAAAAAATACGAAAATTTTACTAATTTTTTACCCTCAGAGTGAAATTTAGTATAGCCTGACTGTATCAAGGTCATTGGGACTTTGGCATATGAAAGCGCATGTAAATGCGCTTCTGTGGATACCACACTCAATACGCCAGGTCCATTGCATACCAGGGCAAAGAGCCCAAAATGGTGACAAAATGACGAAATTTTTACTAATTTTTTACCTTCAGAGTGAAATTTAGTATAGCCTGACTGTATCAAGGTCATTGAGACTTTGGCATATGAAAAGCGCATTTAACAAAGGTCGTTCCGCCACGTGTAACAAGTTTTGAGGGTTGTTTGTGTCGTTATTCCTTGTGTAGAGTCTGTACCTTTCTCTTGAAGGAGAAGGGTATCTTAGACTCCATGTGTCTCAATATTAAACTCTCCCTTATATAATTTATCAATAATTTACGTGACATTGGCAGAATTGTGACTACACAAAAGCCATTAATTAAGAATTGAATTTAATTCCTTGTGTATTGTCTTTCTTATGTTACTTGTGTACAATAAACAATCTTCTGCCTATCGTTTTCCCGGCCTGATGCTGGGGTCCGCTTTCCGGCTTTTTCTACTCCAGTTTGCCCGGTCTTCGGCATCCGCTGGTGTAATGTAAGATCGTTCTCTTCCCTTCTATATCCGCTTTTACGACGTCTGGCCAGCACTGTACAAGACGGATGTCATGTCATAGTTGTTAATAAGTTGTCCATAGATGTCACTGTAGAAATTGTAGGAAATAATACATGGCGATGGTGAGATTTGTTCTGATTAATTTATAAGATAGGAACTAGCTTTCCGCCCCGCAGTTTCACCCGCAGCTAAGAGTTTTCCCGTGGGATTGAGTTCCCGCGCTGTTCCTACCTTTAAAATTGACGGAATTTCAATACAAACTTCCATCCCCTATTTAACCCCCTTAGGGGTGGAAAATACAAAAACGCTGAAACATGTGTTCATTATTTTTTAATCTTTAGCCCAAAAAACAAAATTGGAAGATCCTGCCATCAAAATTTACGGAATTTCCATACAAACTTCCATCCCCTATTTAACCCTCTTAGGGGTGAAAAATACAAAAATGCTGAAACACGTATAAATTATTTTTTAATCATTAGCCTAAATACAAAATTTGAAGATCCTACCTTCAAAATTGACGGACTTTCATACAAACTTCAACCCCCCTTTTTACCCGTTTAGGGAGGGAAAATCCAGAAATCATTTCTTAGTGGGAGGTTACGTTATAAGAGGAACTTGCTCTCTAAGTTTAACGATTCTAGCTTTAGTAGTTTAGGCTCTGCGTTGATGAATCAGTCAGTCAGTCAGTCAGTCAGTAAGGACAAACGATTTTATAAGTTTAGATGAAGTTAGTTAGTTTTAAGTCAAAATCAGAATGTCAAAAGTGGTACAGGAAGAACAATAATAAAGTGTAATATCAAGTGCAAAAGTGTTTCTCTAATTAGGGCCAGTAACCAGTAATAGGCAGGAAGTGCTGGATCCCCCTGCGCTCAGGATCAGGGCCATGGTGTTATCCAAGCACTTTATTGGTCTACCGCGTGATCTAGGGCCTTGGACAGTGAGGTCGAGGCATCTTTTCCCTACAATGAACTATTAAACAAATAAATGTTCGCTTACTTTGTTCGTTATTTTGGACAGCAGTGTGTACCACGCGGCCCGTGAACCTTGTATGTCCAGATCATCAGCATAGGTATCATCAACGAATAGAATACACAAAAATACCAGTTCGCGCTTACCATACAAGATGGCCGCACGTCCTTTGTTATAAAATGATAATAAAAATTAATAATTAAATAACAAAAGTATATTGACATGTTAGTGTAGACTTTTTTAAAGACTGGTTATTTTTATTTTAGGTGTGGTGTTAACGTGTTTTAAGGAAAATAGGAATTTATTATAAGGAGGGTAATTATAATGTTAGCAATTTTGTGGTTTGGGTTATACATACATATAATCACGCCTTTATCCCTAATGGGGTAGGCAGAGAGTCAACGACCTAAACAAAGGTCGTTCCGCCACGTCTGACAAGTATGAGGGTTATTTCAGATAGATGATCATAAGTGTAGGTATTGCTGTAGTGACAGGTTGTCAGCCCATCGCCTAAATTGCAATACACTGATACCCTCGAATCTTAGCTGGTTTTTACAGCATGCCCGGGAGGAGATGCAGCTGGCACATTTTTTCTATCGCTCCCAGTCCAGCATAGAAGGAATGGGTTTGGTTTGAGTTATTTTTGTGTTAGTTACAAAAATAACAAAATTTATCTAGTGTGTCTGTAGTTTGTGTAACTGCCTCTGTGGTGTAGTGGTCTGAGCTATGGGCTTCTGATCCGGAGGTTGTGGGTTCGATTCCACAGGGGGAACACAAAGTGGATAATGGCCTCGATTCGGTGTAAGCCAGATTTAACTAAAATTAAACCATACCGTCATTTTCCGTCTTGACTCTCGAGCAAACAGAAAATGATGGCAGTATACTCGGACTATAATTCTGTCACTTCGGAACTGATCTATGTGTGTGACAGGATTATACCTATAATAAGTTCGTCTATACTGCCATCCTTTTCTGTTCGCTCAAGACAGAAAGTGACAGGACCAAACTAAAATAAGTTAAGTTGGGTCTGCAACAAAATCGGCAGCATTGTCTTTCTTTACTTTGTAATATTTTCCCCAGTATGGTAAAGACCATGCAGGGTGCAGGCTGAATCATCTGAATTATAAAATTTTACTTCAGACGGCACGTTAAGCCGCCGATCCCGATCGCTGTCTTTGATACCTACACTACACAAATCATGTCAGAGGCCGTTAGCTGAGGTATAGGCGGTTTGAAAACTCTGACACTAGCACATTAGGGTTAATCGGAAACACATAATATATAATAGTCGTAAGTTTGTTTTGACAACTCGTTTATCTTCTTGTATTTTCTGTACAATTAAAGATAAATAGTTGGACAAATAGCCAAAAAGTCAGCCGGACATCGTAAAAGCCAGTGCTATCGATTCGTTGAGTGCACGACATAACTAAATCTTGACTAAAAATATTGAAAAGGTCCTACAAAAG
>JARACY010002220.1:0-45426 GCA_029255725.1 Scrobipalpa atriplicella | reverse complement strand
TTCGTCAAGACTTTAAATGAATGTGGGAGGCGCTGCATTGTACGGAGAATTATCAAAAAAAGCATTAGTTCCTTTTTTCCCTACGATCATTTAAAACCATGTCGTACGGACGGTAAAGAAGGACCGTTATTGACCAATTCTCCGTTGGTCACGGTACTTCTTAATTGCACCTGCTATAAACAAATAAACAAACTAACTGGCTCACCTACCAGACTGTGATTGTACTATGCCGCTTCTGTGGTCTGCTCACATCAGATTCGAGAGAAAGACAGAATTTTAAAATTGATCCGGAATTAGAATCTTGTTGAAAATATTTTATCAAAGAAATTGGACAGTTTATCTAAACTGTTATTGTAAAATTCTGTCTGTTTATCTAAACCGTCCAATTTCTTGAATAAAATGTATCTTTAGGGAAATTTAAATCCCATATCAATTTTAAAATTCTAACAACCCTTTGCCACATAAGTATAAGCCAATACAATATGACCACCAATTTTTGACCGGTTTATCATTATTTTTTAGTGTAAATCATGTTTATTTTATGGACTATATCAATGGAAATGAACCGATTTTACATATTTTTTTTTTAGAAATTTCGATTGAAATAAATTTATCTTTATTTTTTTAATAGATTTGTCATTATTTAAGGTTACTTTCAGTGTATTTATGATGCAAATGTAAAATCTTTAAAATAACGAACAATAAATAAACAACCAATAATTATAGTTCCGCACACCTTTGCACACTGTTTCAATAAACTAAATCCTCACCCACCTCAACTACCTTACCCAAAACATTTTCTATCAAACAAAACTTTGTACCTTTGTCGGCGAAAGAAAGTTGTAAAATATTTTACATATCTCATGCTCAGTAAGTGGTTCATACAACCCTAAAACCCGGGATGTAAGTGGTACTTTGCATCATAGGTTTTGAAACCTATGCTGCAAAGTAATTTGAATAAGGAACTGTCAAATTGCAAGAAAAAAAAAGTTGATAGCCTTATTTCAAACACACGGAATCGGATGATTAATCGAATCGGAATCGATTTTAAAACAAATTCTATTCGAATTTATTTAAATATCGAAACTGGCCAGTACTAAATATGACGCATAGAGTCACGGAATAAGGCCATAAAAATGTAAACATAGGATTATGAAAATTATGAAATTTTTACTCTGTGGTTTTTATAAACATATTTATAACCTCAAAACTTGAGTTTGTCGATTTATTACTTAGCATTTTATTATAAAACATTAACAAATTAAACAGTCAGTATACTTAACAAAATGTCTACTTGCAAATTAGATAATTTTTCTTACGCGAATGCATATATTTGTGATGGTTAAATTCGCTCATAGTGAGTTGGTATTGCCTACTGTTTCGTCGTAATTTCATGTTTTAATTTTCTTATATTTTCCCATAATTTTAACTTATCTTTCATTCGATATGTAAAGCATAGTGCTTACCTCATGGTGTAAGTCATCAAATGCATACTCGTACCATTAGCGCCCTCGCTGCGCTCGGGCGCCAAAAACCTCGTATGCATTTGATGACTTACATCCTTTGGTTAGCAATATACTATTACATATCTCATGCTCAGTAAGTGGTTCATACAACCCTAAAACCCGGGATGTAAGTGGTACTTTGCATCATAGGTTTTGAAACCTATGCTGCAAAGTAATTTGAATAAGGAACTGTCAAATTGCAAGAAAAAAAAAGTTGATAGCCTTATTTCAAACACACGGAATCGGATGATTAATCGAATCGGAATCGATTTTAAAACAAATTCTATTCGAATTTATTTAAATATCGAACTGGCCAGTACTAAATATGACGCATAGAGTCACGGAATAAGGCCATAAAAATGTAAACATAGGATTATGAAAATTATGAAATTTTTACTCTGTGGTTTTTATAACATATTTATAACCTCAAAACTTGAGTTTGTCGATTTATTACTTAGCATTTTATTATAAAACATTAACAAATTAAACAGTCAGTATACTTAACAAAATGTCTACTTGCAAATTAGATAATTTTTCTTACGCGAATGCATATATTTGTGATGGTTAAATTCGCTCATAGTGAGTTGGTATTGCCTACTGTTTCGATACAATTTTCAATATTTTTTGCTGTGGTTGACTTTAGGTCTACAAAAAAATTATAGTACCTAAGTGATGTCAAATGATAAAATGGATACCATTCGGGGCGGGCTTTTTGCCTAAAATTGTAAATAGTTTGTATTTTTATTTGTTATGTTTTATATTGTGTTCTTTTTTATAAATGATAAAAATTGATTCAATTTAATAAAATAATTAATGTAAAGTAATTAATTTGTATTCAATAAAGTATGTACTTTGTTAATTTGTTTTAAAAAAGTAGAACTTCAAAACCAAAAAGACGTAAGGATGACCTAGGTTAGCTAGATAGCTATAGCCAGCAACCATTGCGGCTGGAAGTAAAAAAAGACCATGTTTTGTTTACGAAAACCTTTCTTCAATATAGGTACCATGGCGTGACGTCACGTTGTCAACACAAGAATAAAAATACCCCATAACACCCCAAGTCTCTATTTACTTGCCTACAACAACGGGGATTCCAGAACCAATTGCGACCAATTTTATTGCCCAAATAAATACTTACTTGTACACCGTAACTAAACATGCAAGTCCAAATTCAGTAATAGTATATTGCTAACCAAAGGATGTAAGTCATCAAATGCATACGAGGTTTTTGGCGCCCGAGCGCAGCGAGGGCGCTAATGGTACGAGTATGCATTTGATGACTTACACCATGAGGTAAGCACTATGCTTTACATATCGAATGAAAGATAAGTTAAAATTATGGGAAAATATAAGAAAATTAAAACATGAAATTACGACGAAACAGTAGGCAATACCAACTCACTATGAGCGAATTTAACCATCACAAATATATGCATTCGCGTAAGAAAAATTATCTAATTTGCAAGTAGACATTTTGTTAAGTATACTGACTGTTTAATTTGTTAATGTTTTATAATAAAATGCTAAGTAATAAATCGACAAACTCAAGTTTTGAGGTTATAAATATGTTATAAAAACCACAGAGTAAAAATTTCATAATTTTCATAATCCTATGTTTACATTTTTATGGCCTTATTCCGTGACTCTATGCGTCATATTTAGTACTGGCCAGTTCGATATTTAAATAAATTCGAATAGAATTTGTTTTAAAATCGATTCCGATTCGATTAATCATCCGATTCCGTGTGTTTGAAATAAGGCTATCAACTTTTTTTTTCTTGCAATTTGACAGTTCCTTATTCAAATTACTTTGCAGCATAGGTTTCAAAACCTATGATGCAAAGTACCACTTACATCCCGGGTTTTAGGGTTGTATGAACCACTTACTGAGCATGAGATATGTAATAGTATATTGCTAACCAAAGGATGTAAGTCATCAAATGCATACGAGGTTTTTGGCGCCCGAGCGCAGCGAGGGCGCTAATGGTACGAGTATGCATTTGATGACTTACACCATGAGGTAAGCACTATGCTTTACATATCGAATGAAAGATAAGTTAAAATTATGGGAAAATATAAGAAAATTAAAACATGAAATTACGACGAAACAGTAGGCAATACCAACTCACTATGAGCGAATTTAACCATCACAAATATATGCATTCGCGTAAGAAAAATTATCTAATTTGCAAGTAGACATTTTGTTAAGTATACTGACTGTTTAATTTGTTAATGTTTTATAATAAAATGCTAAGTAATAAATCGACAAACTCAAGTTTTGAGGTTATAAATATGTTATAAAAACCACAGAGTAAAAATTTCATAATTTTCATAATCCTATGTTTACATTTTTATGGCCTTATTCCGTGACTCTATGCGTCATATTTAGTACTGGCCAGTTCGATATTTAAATAAATTCGAATAGAATTTGTTTTAAAATCGATTCCGATTCGATTAATCATCCGATTCCGTGTGTTTGAAATAAGGCTATCAACTTTTTTTTTCTTGCAATTTGACAGTTCCTTATTCAAATTACTTTGCAGCATAGGTTTCAAAACCTATGATGCAAAGTACCACTTACATCCCGGGTTTTAGGGTTGTATGAACCACTTACTGAGCATGAGATATGTAAAATATTTTACAACTTTCTTTCGCCGACAAAGGTACAAAGTTTTGTTTGATAGAAAATGTTTTGGGTAAGGTAGTTGAGGTGGGTGAGGATTTAGTTTATTGAAACAGTGTGCAAAGGTGTGCGGAACTATAATTATTGGTTGTTTATTTATTGTTCGTTATTTTAAAGATTTTACATTTGCATCATAAATACACTGAAAGTAACCTTAAATAATGACAAATCTATTAAAAAAATAAAGATAAATTTATTTCAATCGAAATTTCTAAAAAAAAATATGTAAAATCGGTTCATTTCCATTGATATAGTCCATAAAATAAACATGATTTACACTAAAAAATAATGATAACCGGTCAAAAATTGGTGGTCATATTGTATTGGCTTATACTTATGTGGCAAAGGGTTGTTAGAATTTTAAAATTGATATGGGATTTAAATTTCCCTAAAGATACATTTTATTCAAGAAATTGGACGGTTTAGATAAACAGACAGAATTTTACAATAACAGTTTAGATAAACTGTCCAATTTCTTTGATAAAATATTTTCAACAAGATTCTAATTCCGGATCAATTTTAAAATTCTGTCTTTCTCTCGAATCTGATGTGAGCAGACCACAGAAGCGGCATAGTACAATCACAGTCAGGTAGGTGAGCCAGTTAGTTTGTTTATTTGTTTATAGCAGGTGCAATTAAGAAGTACCGTGACCAACGGAGAATTGGCCAATAACGGTCCTTCTTACCGTCCGTACGACATGGTTTTAAATGATCGTAGGGAAAAAAGGAACTAATGCTTTTTTTGATAATTCTCCGTACAATGCAGCGCCTCCCACATTCATTTAAAGTCTTGACGAACTGAAACTATAATAATGAGTGATGCTTTTACCCAAATTGCGGTAGGCCTGAGAAGGTATCCTTTGACCGATGCTATTATTTTACGGTAACAAAGGCAAAATGTACAAATATGCTTCTATTTCGTTGTTTTGTTTCAAGGACAGACCGCCGCATATTTTGACTTTCTATTGCCGCAAACTTAATAAATAAGTATAGATATTTTCTATTTCGTCTATCGCTACGTCATTTATATAAACATTGAAACGATATTGTGCTTTGTTTTTTTTTGCTGGGGCTTGTATTTATGAAGCGATCTCAATTTGAGATGAGAGCTATATTCTATATTAGGTATGGATTTGATAGGCCGTTTTGTCTTGAAATTTAATTGTTGATACGAACTCAAACTAGCTGGCAGTCTCAAGAGCTGATTAATAATACGGGCCTAAGACTCTCACAACATTCAGCGATAGATTTAGGGATAGCTAAATCTTTCGAATAAATTGCTTCTGTAGGTGTTTTCCTTCGCTCCACACGCTCACGTAGCAAATCGCATGTCGTAATTTTTTATTTTATTTTATTTTTTTTTTTATTTTTTTATTTTATTTATTTTATTACAAAAATAATTACACTTAACAATAAAATGGGCCGTTAAACTTTAAAAAGTTTGTCTCGGCACCAAACCGCACAAACATTAAAAGTATTTAAAAACTAGAAACATACAAACAATACGAACTACAACAATAATAATATAATATAATGCCTCGTCTCAACGTAGACGCCCAGACTCGGCCACAGATTACCTACTCGGCAGCTTCCGCCGCCGTCGCGGGAACCGGTTTCCTCGATCGATCGATCGACTGATCCATGCGTACACTATCGGGAACCGGTTTCCCCGAACGATCCGTGGACTGATCCGTGCGTAGATTATACGGGATGTTCCAATTTTTTCTTTATAATTTATTAGCAAAAAATATACAGTTCTTTGTATAAAAAGTGATAAAATAAAATATTGGTATTTAGTTTATTTGTAGTAGTAGTTAAAATTTATTTATGTTTGTTTATATCCTGCTTCAGCAAACTTTGTTGTTCGTGCCATCAATCACGTAGGTAGATATACATGTAGTGATGTAGTGACCAGGTTTCATCGATGGTATGATTGATCTACTATGATTCTCCGCGGCCAAGTAATTATTTTCGTTATTATTTGGAGCACCTGCCTACTTGGTTAAAATGAGATTTGCGATCGGAGAGATTAGATGCGAAAATATTATATTTACTGTTAGGTAATTTAGTCTCTTTTTGTTATTTTGTTCAGCTGTAAAGTTAAGAACATAAGAGCTACTCTATTAAAAGAAAAAAACTTTTTCGACTGGCTTCAAAATAATGTTGTACCAGAATGGTGAGAACTAAGAGAGGACAGCGCAGCACGTAATCACCACATTTAAAAGACAACACTCACTTTTCGTGATGTGCCAGTTAGCTCCGTACAAAGACGATTATAATCAATTGAAAACTATTTCGAACAATGTGTTACATTCGGCGAATCGTGAAAAAATAAAACACCTAAACACTAATTGAATTGGATCTGTACAAGACATTGTAAAAAAAAGAAAAAAAATAATATGATAGGAGAAGTTGATAATTTTATTATACAGATAAATACTGGCTGAAAAATCTAGAAGCAAATGTATATTACCAATTTGCAAATGTTCGCTAATCTCCGCAAAAATCATCGCCCACATACCGCTACGCTACACAAAAACCCACCTAGAATTCACTTTACAGCGTTTATCTACAAAAACCATGAATCAAGTGTAACCATGGCTAATGGTGAATCGCACCCGATCGGCCCAATCGACGCTTTACAGTTATCACCAATCGAGGTGAAACAAGGTGCCAATTCTACCGCGTTTTAAGTGTTATTATTCTCTTTTTAAAATTATTTGGCTTCTGCGAACTCTGATTCAGCCAGTGTTTAGGTGTTTTATTTTGTGTGACCCCGATTAAATCTTCTTCTTCTATTAAATAATTTTGCCAAAATTTATTCAGCCAGTGTTTTGTTTGTATCAACTTCACAATTTCTTCTTTTACCGTAATGAATTGATGATTTATTGACTTCAAATTAGCATTCTCTGTTTACTTCTTTTAAAAACATTTTGCTTCTAGATTTTTCAGCCAGTATTTATCTGTATAATAAAATTATCAACTTCTCCTATCATATTATTTTTTTTCTTTTTTTTACAATGTCTTGTACAGATCCCAATTCAATTAGTGTTTAGGTGTTTTATTTTTTCACGATTCGCCGAATGTAACACATTGTTCGAAATAGTTTTCAATTGATTATAATCGTCTTTGTACGGAGCTAACTGGCACATCACGAAAAGTGAGTGTTGTCTTTTAAATGTGGTGATTACGTGCTGCGCTGTCCTCTCTTAGTTCTCACCATTCTGGTACAACATTATTTTGAAGCCAGTCGAAAAAGTTTTTTTCTTTTAATAGAGTAGCTCTTATGTTCTTAACTTTACAGCTGAACAAAATAACAAAAAGAGACTAAATTACCTAACAGTAAATATAATATTTTCGCATCTAATCTCTCCGATCGCAAATCTCATTTTAACCAAGTAGGCAGGTGCTCCAAATAATAACGAAAATAATTACTTGGCCGCGGAGAATCATAGTAGATCAATCATACCATCGATGAAACCTGGTCACTACATCACTACATGTATATCTACCTACGTGATTGATGGCACGAACAACAAAGTTTGCTGAAGCAGGATATAAACAAACATAAATAAATTTTAACTACTACTACAAATAAACTAAATACCAATATTTTATTTTATCACTTTTTATACAAAGAACTGTATATTTTTTGCTAATAAATTATAAAGAATACAGTTATGTTTTTGTATGGATCCGTAACACGTGAGACTCATCTCCGAATATTTCCTGAGATTGCACAACATGACACCACACCGATTCAGGCCCTAGGTGGTGGCCTACATCTCGATAACGGTGCGTTTTTTGCCAGCGCCTGCGCCGAATTTGCGAACCAGCGCGCCGTCAAAGAGGATATAAGTAATACTAACATTTCGTCGTGCCGCCGATGCCGCCTTCGCAGCGTGCGTGACGCAGCGGTGACAGTTGGTGTTGGGGGTAATTGTGCTGGAAAAGAGATCACTAGTTGAATTGAAAGCGAAAATTATACGTAAAGGGATCATAATATACTACGTACTATTATTACGACGGTTGTAAATAAATACATATACATACGAAAATCCACTATATTTCTATGATGGTAAAACAATTAAGGCCCGTATTTATAATCAGCTCTCAAGAGTGACAGCTAGATTGAATTCGTATCAGAAATGTCATTTCAGTACAAATCGGGCTGTCAAATCCATACTTTATATTGCTCTCAATCTTGAGATCGCTTTATAAATACGAGCCTAAGTTTTATTGGTTAACTTTTTACAGTCACAGGTGCATGTCACTGTTCATTTAAAAGATGTAAACTAGCTATACAGAATTTAGGTCAATAAGCAAATAGTCAACTAGGTACAATCTCTGTCCGTAGTAAAATCTTTATTACTTTATTTACACTACCGAGTCATAACAGTAAGTTTTTTAGGTTATAGTTTTTATAAGCTTATATATTTTTATTACCGACCAAGTCTTTTATCAGCTGTATCTCGTATAATGAAGAAATTACATGGTCGATGTATGAGCCAGCAACAAAGAAACCGCTACGACTCGTAGCCTCTTGAAAAAGACATCAACGCGAGTCATTGATGCAAAATTTTAGTATTCAATATTATTTTACTGCGACCGTGCGACGAAATAGTTATTAATTTTTATTGAGATTTTTAGATCACAAACAAGACAGTTCTAAAAGCTGCAATAGATGTCTCTATCTAAAGTGAAAAATATATCATTTACATAAAATTTTATTCATTAACATGAGATGACATTTGATTTTCTTTCTAGGCAATCTAATGCTAATCTAGAAAGCTAAAATTAATCTTAATTTTATTATAACTTCATTTACAACTACAGGTGGCAGCACTTGCTGATAATTTTAATTTTAAGAAAGTGATGAAATTAGACTTTATATTTATACCTATACTTTATATTTATGCTAACTGTATTTAAATGTTATAGCACTTTAAATTGGGTTTTAAATTAAGGATTTTTAGTAAAAACAGAGATGTTTTTATCTTTCTGACCTAGAACTAGACAAGATGATTAGAATTAAATTAAGATACGTCCGAAATGAAGATACTAAATTAACACTAATTAGGCAAATTATATCGTCTTTATATCCTATGATGATATTTATGGTCTGTTTACAAGAGAAAGTATATAAAATACACTGACATAAGTAAATAAAACTTGCATAAAATAAATTAATTTATTTATTTTCTTTTGGGATAAAATTGATTTATTTTCTTTTGGGATCGACCTGAAAAGTCACAATACCAAGTTTAAATATTCATGGAATAGACATTCAAAGTACTTGTACATTGCCAAGTTGCAGCTAAAATCATTCATAATTTGATTAAAAGTATAAATCACAGTTTTCTAGGACACGATACGTCTTCTCATTATCAGAAATGTAACACACAATCTGTCATTTATCAAGATTAGTACCAATTATCCGAGTCCAATTTATTTCTTCGCACGAAACAATTTGGCTTGTCATCTCTAATAATAGAACAATAATAGATAGCCTTAAAATCTGCCTAAAACCTCAATACAAATGACCACACTTAGCTTTATGCCCAAGCGCTTAAAGAACAAAGGAGTTAGAAAGAGAGGTGAGATAAAATGTAAGTGGAAAGAAAGAGACGGGTTAAGAAGTGTGTTAGTAGGTCCAAGTTGTTAGTCGGATGCCGAATTCATTGAAACAGAGTCGGGGAAAGTGGTGAGGATATAAACATAGGCGATGGCGAGACGGATAGTGGCATTTATTTTGAAATAAATAAAATCAATAGTTAATCATTTAGTATAACTAACGCCAATGCAGCAATTATTGGTTTAGTTTTAAGACATTTGGCATCCTCATACAAATTGTGTGCTCAAAGTAGACATTTTGTACATTTTGTTTCAGAAGAATTTCCTTGTTTCCAGTTTCCTTGACCGAGCTATCTTTTCAGTTTACGATACACCGCCAGTTTCAGGAATTCAGCAATCAAGGAGCTAAACATTCATGGAATTTAACTTATTTTTAATGAAGGAACTAAACTACCTTTGTATAATTGTAACTTTGTATTCATCCAAGAACTTTTACCTCTCATAGTCTATTACTATAGCTATAAGTATAAGGTAGTACACTTACAAGAGGATTCGCGACTCATCCATCAACTCTGACCGAATTATGAATGTATGATTGTACGGCTCTCACAACGGGGCCGATAATTAAGTGTATGACTGTAATATTTATGAATAGATGTCAAATTGTACGCTATATATGATATTATTATGTAGCGTTATTGGGTACCTAACAAAAATTAATTATTTTTACTTATATTTGAAGCAATGATTTGAATTGAAGTTCCATTTATTTCTTCTTTTTCAGCCATTCTTGTATGGAAAGACAAAATTACATATAAGACTTTTTAGAATTTCATTATTTTCCACTTCGAATGGTGTATTCTGAAATTTAATAATTTATCTCCCAAAATTAGTTACCAAATTAGTCTTTAATAGTATATTGTATCTTTAATACAATATTTTCAATTTCATCATCCAAAATTCCAAATTATTCATTGAATTTGTAAAGATTCGAAGCCTCTAGCATTATTAATGACAAACAAATTTCCTTTAAATTTATTGCGGAAATATTCAGTTTAAGGGGGCAGAGAGTCAATGTATCACGGAACCAATACACATTGACCACTTCACATTTGCGGCCAAAATCCACCTGTTCCTACAAGAATCCTTCGGTTTGTTTTCAGTCAGCGGTAATTGTAAGTTTGTACTGAACGCGTTCACCATTAACATTTGCTGTTTGTAAATCTACGCGTAAATACAGCGTTGTTTTAGTTTAAAGTTGGTGGATGGCAAGTGTAAGTTGGTTTTGTTATAATTTGATTAGTACTGTCGATCGCCCGTGGCAACAAGAGGCTTCGTTATTTATGACCATACAGAGAGAACACTATATTTCACTAATAGTAGCATGCTTGGTAGGCCATAGGGGCACGCTTTGGGTGGACTTGAGAAATAGGATCAAAGTCAAAGTCAAATAATTTATTTCCAAATAAATTCTTACGAACACTTTTAGAAAGTCACAGGCGAGTCTATTACAAAGAAAATTGTATCAATGTCACAAAAGAAATCAAAATAAAAAAATATATCACAATGATGAAGAAGCACGAGAAACTCGCACTTTGCGGCCCCCCTTTCGTTTTCGCCTACCCCTACTTTTGTCCTTCGTTTTGATTAAAATTGGGTTGGTGTCCGCAACGTGTGCCAATTTCTTGCGCTTTACTGAAATATCCGAGCTCCAAACCTCTTTGTCATTAGTATAGTCATCTAACTTATAATAGGCTTTCTGACATAATGTATTTTTAATGGTATCTTTAAATTGATTTTCTGACAAATTTAATATATGGTCAGGTATTTTGTTATAGTATTTTATACATTGACCTAAAAATGATTTTTTAACCTTAGCTAACCTAAAATGGGGTTGGTCAATTTTATTTTTGCTTCTTAGATTCCGATTATGCCTGTCACCGTTTTTGGTAAAACTATGAATATTTTTCCTTACATACATAATATTTTCATATATAAATTGACATGGTACAGTTAAAATATTTATCTCTTTAAACAATTCTCTTAGGGAATCACGACATTTGAGTTTGTATATTGCTCTAATAGCCCGTTTTTGCAGAACAAAAATTGAATCAATGTCAGCAGCGCGGCCCCACAGCAAAATTCCGTAGGACATAATGCTGTGAAAATAACTAAAATAAACAAATCTTGCTGTAGCAATATCTGTGAGCTCTCGGATTCTTCGTACAGCAAATGCGGCTGAACTAAGTCTCCCCGATAAAGATGTAATGTGCGGATGCCATTGAAGTTTCGAGTCTAGTGTAATCCCTAAGAAAACTGTACTTTTGGTGAACTCTAATCTTTCATTATTAAGTACAACATCATTATTGGAAGAATTTACATTAGGCAAAGTGAATTTTATACATTTGGTTTTCTTCGCATTCAACACTAGATTGTTAACAGTGAACCAATTATGAATTTGTCCAAGAGTGTTATTTACGTTGTCATAATTTTGTGCATGTCTATCAACTTTAAAAACAAGAGATGTGTCATCTGCAAATAATACAATCTTTGACAAATTCTCTATCATGTAGGGCAAATCATTAATATACACTAAAAATAGAAATGGACCTAATATTGAACCTTGAGGTACACCTATTTTAACACGTGACCCTGATGACTTAACTCCGTTTACATTAACCTTCTGAATCCTATCGTCCAAATAAGAATTTAAAAGGCTCAAGGCTTCATTTTTGATTCCATAGTGTTTCAATTTTGACAATAAAGTTTCATGATCTACGCAATCAAATGCCTTAGACAGGTCACAAAATACGCCAATGGCATCTTTTGATTCCTCCCAAGCACTAAATATATGATTCAAAAGGGCAACACCAGCATCTGTGGTGCAACGTCCCTTTGTAAACCCAAATTGCTGATTATGTAATAAGTTATTGTGGTTAAAATGAGAAAGCATTTGATTGAGTATGATCTTTTCATACACTTTGCTCAATACTGGTAAAACAGATACAGGCCTATAGTTGCTTGGATCTGCCTTGTCACCAGCCTTGAACAAAGGAACTACTTTACTGTTTTTCATCAAATCAGGAAATATACCGTGATCAATACATTCATTAAAAATATCTGACAAGTATGGTGCTAATATATCGATAATTGAGGTACACACTTTGACTGACATCCCCCATAAGTCTTCAGTTGCCTTAACTTTTATGTCTTTAAAAATTTTAACAATTTCCTGGGCGCTAACATGACTGAATTTAAATTCAGAATTGCAGGCTCCCACGTTTTCTTTAAGCAATGTTAATGAAAGCAAAGGTGAAGAGTTGAGAGACTCAGTAGTTATCAAGGGTATATTTGTAAAAAATGTTTCAAATTCCTGGGCTACTTCGCAATTTTCACTAATTATTCCACGATCAGTTTTAATTGAAAAGTTATTTTCACGTGGCTTTATTTTGCCAGTTTCGTTATTTATAACTTTCCATACAGTTTTTATTTTATTATCAGCAGTTTTAATTTTGTTACTAATAAAATTTGCTTTAGCTATTAGGCATGCTAACTTAAATGTTTTCGAATAATTTTTAACAAATTGTTTGAAGCTATCATTATTTGTCATGTTCCTTTGTTCATAAAGATCAAAAAGCCTATCTCTACTGATTCGTAAACCTGTGGTCGCCCAGTCACTGAATTTAAATTTAGTATTAATTTCTTTGGAATCAATTTTAAAAATAATTTTAAATTCTTCACTAATTGTAGAAAAAAAGTCTTTATATAAATCATCAGGATTATTACTATTAAAATTAATATTAGGCAATTTATTAATTAGAACATTTCGGTATTTCTCTAATCTACTAGTAGTAATACGCCTTGATTCAATTTTAATTTTATGATTTTTATCCGGATTGTTAAATGGAAATGTTACAATTTGACCTTTATGATCTGATCCAAGGCAGTCAATTATGTTTTTTTCTACAGGGTCACAATAACAGAAAACATTATCAATACAAGTAGCAGAAGTTGACGTAACACGTGTAGGTTCAAAGAATACGTAATTCAAATTAAATGATTTAAAAAGACTTAAAAACCTATTCTTTAAATGTGGTACCCTCGTGGTTTCTAAAATATCTACATTAAAATCTCCAGTAATAATAATTCTTTTATTGGTTTTAGTTACTAATTTAAGTACATCTTCCATTACTTCTTCAAATTTAGGAAAGTTAGTTTCTATAGGCGGTCTATATACGCATACTATAACATAAGTTTGGAGCTCAACACAAGATAATTCAATACATCTTTCTACCGACAATCCTACAACGTCTCTTCTTTCTTTGAATTTAATATTATTTCTCGTTATTATGAGAGATCCACCGCGAGTTAGGGATTGTCGGTTGAAAGAACTAGCAACACTGTAATTTTCGTAATTAATTAATATTTGGCAATATAAATGCCAATGTTCTGTTAAACATACAATGTCGTATTTATATTTTTCTAAAAATAATTCAACCTGTAACACTTTGCTGGAAAATCCCTCAATATTTTGATGTAATAATTTGAGATAAGATGGCTTTCTATTAGTCAATTTTTTTGTTAATTGTTTGTTAGAAAAATTCAATTTATTTACATCATCCATAGAGGGATTCTCCTTTGTCGAGCATATTAGTTTAAATTATTTTTAATAATAGTACTACCTACTATAGGAGATACCAAGTTTAAATATTCATGGAATAGACATTCAAAGTACTTGTACATTGCCAAGTTGCAGCTAAAATCATTCATAATTTGATTGAAAGTATAAATCACATGATACGTTTTCTCAGTATCAGAAATGTTACACACAATCTGTCATTTATCAAGATTAGTACCAATTATCCGAGTCCAATTTATTTCTTCGCACGAAACAATTTGGCTTGTCATCTCTAATAATAGAACAATAATAGATAGCCTTAAAATCTGCCTAAAACCTCAATACAAATGACCACACTTAGCTTTATGCCCAAGCGCTTAAAGAACAAAGGAGTTAGAAAGAGAGGTGAGATAAAATGTAAGTGGAAAGAAAGAGACGGGTTAAGAAGTGTGTTAGTAGGTCCAAGTTGTTAGTCGGATGCCGAATTCATTGAAACAGAGTCGGGGAAAGTGGTGAGGATATAAACATAGGCGATGGCGAGACGGATAGTGGCATTTATTTTGAAATAAATAAAATCAATAGTTAATCATTTAGTATAACTAACGCCAATGCAGCAATTATTGGTTTAGTTTTAAGACATTTGGCATCCTCATACAAATTGTGTGCTCAAAGTAGACATTTTGTACATTTTGTTTCAGAAGAATTTCCTTGTTTCCAGTTTCCTTGACCGAGCTATCTTTTCAGTTTACGATACACCGCCAGTTTCAGGAATTCAGCAATCAAGGAGCTAAACATTCATGGAATTTAACTTATTTTTAATGAAGGAACTAAACTACCTTTGTATAATTGTAACTTTGTATTCATCCAAGAACTTTTACCTCTCATAGTCTATTACTATAGCTATAAGTATAAGGTAGTACACTTACAAGAGGATTCGCGACTCATCCATCAACTCTGACCGAATTATGAATGTATGATTGTACGGCTCTCACAACGGGGCCGATAATTAAGTGTATGACTGTAATATTTATGAATAGATGTCAAATTGTACGCTATATATGATATTATTATGTAGCGTTATTGGGTACCTAACAAAAATTAATTATTTTTACTTATATTTGAAGCAATGATTTGAATTGAAGTTCCATTTATTTCTTCTTTTTCAGCCATTCTTGTATGGAAAGACAAAATTACATATAAGACTTTTTAGAATTTCATTATTTTCCACTTCGAATGGTGTATTCTGAAATTTAATAATTTATCTCCCAAAATTAGTTACCAAATTAGTCTTTAATAGTATATTGTATCTTTAATACAATATTTTCAATTTCATCATCCAAAATTCCAAATTATTCATTGAATTTGTAAAGATTCGAAGCCTCTAGCATTATTAATGACAAACAAATTTCCTTTAAATTTATTGCGGAAATATTCAGTTTAAGGGGGCAGAGAGTCAATGTATCACGGAACCAATACACATTGACCACTTCACATTTGCGGCCAAAATCCACCTGTTCCTACAAGAATCCTTCGGTTTGTTTTCAGTCAGCGGTAATTGTAAGTTTGTACTGAACGCGTTCACCATTAACATTTGCTGTTTGTAAATCTACGCGTAAATACAGCGTTGTTTTAGTTTAAAGTTGGTGGATGGCAAGTGTAAGTTGGTTTTGTTATAATTTGATTAGTACTGTCGATCGCCCGTGGCAACAAGAGGCTTCGTTATTTATGACCATACAGAGAGAACACTATATTTCACTAATAGTAGCATGCTTGGTAGGCCATAGGGGCACGCTTTGGGTGGACTTGAGAAATAGGATTTGCGACAAGTCATAAACAAAAACCTAAAATAGAATAAAGAAAATTGGAGAGGAACTGTAGAAGGATTAAAAAACTCTAGTTTTTCACAAAACAAATAAGATGATGGGTGAGACTTGAGGGTTGACTTAAACTCGCTATAGATATTGTACATGGACGACGTAGGTACGAATCACGTGCTTAATTTGGGTTCTATATAATTTAGAGACATAGATCAATATATGAAGAAAAAAATGGACTTCCCAAACAATCTTTATCAGCTGTTTGAGTAAGCTTTTTATCTCAACTAGGAGAAAGTTATTCAGTTTGATGGGTAGCTTAGATAGGTTCATACTCTAAGAGAATAAGCAATTTTTTTAATACCTTGTATTTCATGATTCATATCTAAATTAATATACCGTGTTTGAACTTATTATTATAGTTAGTCTTCACAATTTAAGGTTAAAAAAAAGTATTCTACCCACCTACATTGAACCAAAGGTTTGACTCATTTCTGAGAGTTTATGTCTGGCCATCTCTCATATCATATCTCAACGCCAACAGTTATTTAGCTACAAGTTTATGCTAATTTGATACATTAGACACGAATTAGACTAATGTACGTCTGACTGCTCTCATTAGTAAAACATTTCATTAATTCGTCGAGTTCGGTAGACGAATTTTGATTAAATGATCTAGTTTTGAGGTTTGATATACCTAAATACAATGGATTGATCGAACAGAGTATTCTAGAATGTTCTGGTTTACAGGGTGTAAAAAAATTACACTAAACAATTTTCTTACAGCACAAAAGTTTTAGGACGAAAAAATATGTTTACTTCCTCATACAAAACAACCACCTTGATCAGACAATTTGTATAGGGAAGCCAATTTTTAAGTAAAATTTTTGTACTTAAGAAAAGTTGTTTGTTATCATTAGTCGAAAATGTGGTTTAAAGGAACGCAGTACTTTTTTTGTACCCTGTAAATCAATCACTATTTTCAATGACTTTGAACTTCAAACATATTTGAGTATCGAATTTTAAAAAGCAATGTGATTACATTTTTTTTTCTATCCATAATGACTTGACTTAATTTTATTGTACTTACTTTTAATTTCCTTCGTAATTTTAAAAACAAGACGTGTGACCTCTTTGAGTTCCAAAAACATGTTAACTGCCAAATCACTTGAGATCTAGATACACGGTCTAACACCTTCACATAGACTCAGACGAAATAATAACAAGAAGAATGTGTTTATAATTAGTGAGTGGGTAATTAAATTGAAATTATCATAACATGACGCGCCTATGCACGGAACATATAGAGTTAAGTGGAAGCTCTTGCTGGATTTACAGATATGATGCAGATTATAAAAGCTGAAGTCTAAGTCTACTTTTTCTATCGTGTCCGCCGTCAAGTTGAACGAACCTTTCTATTTGAAACTTAATGGGCGCTTTTCCACTAGACGGCATTTCAACGGCAACGGCGACGGCACGGCGACGATCACGTGACAATATCTATGGGAATCGATGACATGCCGTTACAGTGCCGTGCCGGCAAAGTGGAAAAGCGTGTCATATAATTTCATTGATTTTCATACATTATCTCACCTACGGTATCGTCGACGGTACCGTGCCGTTGCCGTTGCCGTTGACGTGCCGTCTAGTGGAAAAGCGCCCAATGGGATAAATGAATATTTGATATATGATCACTTGAAAAATACTTCTCACAAAGAGGGTAGAAAGATAGAAATCAAATTTTATTCGAGTATTATGTATTATTGAAGTTGTATATAGGTAGATGTATTTTTATGTCAATGAAAGAGTTATTAAAGAAACAAGGCAATGGATGAACTGTGGACTCCAAAATACGCCATTGCCAATAAAATACTGACCCAAATTATATATACAGATATCAATGAATGTTAACTTAAAACTGTAAGTTACCAAAATATTTAATTCAAATCGTCTGAGAAAATGTAGGGTAGGATAGCACGTCGCTTTAACCCAACCAGATCTCCATACAGCCCGCAACAGTACGGTTCTTGTGACCGTCGACGATATACTGTTTATCTTTATTGATACGGACTAACTGGGAGCTGAGAGGAATTATAGCATTTCTTAAGGCTATTTTAACTTAAGTAAGCGTTGGAGCTGCTAACATGGACTCGATTGGGTCTTCAATAAAAGCTTGGAGTGGTTCTACCAGGTCTGGTGATAGAGTCATAAAATCATGTTAAAATGTAAGTAAGATTTCAGTTTTGTGACTGCTTATTTATCCGTTCGATAAAATCAAAAATTCTGCCATGCTGGACTGGGAGCGATAGAGAAACATAATATGTGTTAGCGGATTCTCCTTTCGTGCATGCTGTAAAAACCAGCAAAGGAATTCGACTGTGCGGAATTTAGGCTTTGTTTACGCTCTGCCTATACCTTAAGGTATAAAGGTGTTTATTTATGTATGTATGCTTGTGTACGTGTTTTTTTTTTTTTTTGACGAAAGAAATATGTAACTTATTTTTCAATCTTGTCAAGTATTTGAATATTATTTTTTAGTAGCTTCATTTTTATATTGACGTCAAATCAAACCAGTTCGGTTAGAATTTACACCTTTTACTTTATTATTAACTGTCCACTCATCATTAAAACCTAGATGGCGGTAAGTTTTGAATGTAAATCAGGTATTTCTACTGGAATATTTTTGGTAAAGTATGTCGCATGGACACCTGCGACAAGAAAAAAACACCTTGCAGTCAATATGTCCAATTGGTCGTCCATGACCAAATATGGCTGTGTTTTATTGCTTGTTACATAATATTCGTTTTAAATAATAAGGGTGAAGACGATAATAATACCACCAGGAACACCAGCTTACTTAATTTGTTTGTGTCATATTGGGCAAGCTGGCAGATGTTATAGTAGGTCGCATAGGAAGGTAGGATTGCTTTTTCTACCCAAGCTGAAAGTTAGCTACAACTACTAAAGCTTGTATTTCTGAAGCGATCTCTAGTATGGATTTGACAGGGCGTTTCATTTCTGAAGCGATCTCTAGTATGGATTTGACAGGGCGTTTTATTTCTGAAGCGATCTCTAGTATGGATTTGACAGGGCGTTTCATTTCTGAAGCGATCTCTAGTATGGATTTGACAGGGCGTTTTATTTCTGAAGCGATCTCTAGTATGGATTTGACAGGGCGTTTCATTTCTGAAGCGATCTCTAGTATGGATTTGACAGGGCGTTTTATTTCTGAAGCGATCTCTAGTATGGATTTGACAGGGCGTTTTTAAAAAACAAAGGCAGTTAGTAAAAAAATTTAAGGTCACATTGTGATCCTGATCAATTAGCACTATCTTTATTTTTAAATGTTGTTTATACAGTCTTTTACAATAGTAATTTTTTAAACAAAACTAATTTTATCATCCTTCGGATGCCATTAGGTGACTGTTTGACCACGCCTTTCTGTAGAACCTTGACGATAAATAATCAAGTTAAGAGTATTCCGAAAACACACAAATTTATGGTTATTTTAGTTTTGTTATGAATCACGTGACCTAGTTATTTTTTTAAGTCTGTCATCGATTTTTTTTACTTTTAATTTTTGACTTTAATGTTTTCCGTTATGAAATGAAATTGTAGAGTTACATTGTGGTTATAGTTTGCTCTACATGTCACCTGAAATTTAATACTTACGCTACTGCTACATATTACGCGCTGAAAATACCGGGTGTAAGGGACAGACAGCTTCCCGCAACTTGATATGGGATGCTCAGGTTCAGGTAAGGAAACTGAAAATCTTTTACCGAGAAATTCTTTCAGGAGATGAAAAAACAAAATTACTTCCCAAAAAAAAAGACCAAATCTGTCTAACATTTTTTTTTATCGGAAAGCAAATTTTTTTTTATTTCCTGAAAGTTTTTTTTTTAATGAAAGTTGTTCAGTCAATCATTGACTAAAAGGAACCCCTATAGATTTTCAGGAAGCTGTCCCTTACGCCCTTTATTATTTAAATTTCGATAGAATAAAGTATTTAAGTAACAAACATAAATCATTCATGTAATAAGGCACAATCATTCAAACTTTAATGTACAAGAAAGAGCTTTTCCTTTATATTTCTGTAGCTACTGCTCTTATAGAAGAAAATCCGTGGCACCCATCGTTCCCATAGAGACAGCGTTCATTAATCAGCATTGACAGTGACCTTAACTTGGGCCTTGCGAGGGCCAGCAGCGGCAGAAGGAAAACGACCCACTTTACAAAGCTGAACCAACCAGTCCATACCACCATCACAGCAAACGCACCTTTACCACCTTAAAAGAGAGTAGAAAGTGGCGTGAAGAGCGTTAGTAGGTCTGTAGGCCTCGGCGGCTGTGATTGTGTGGGTGAGTGTGGCTGTGTGCGTGCGTGCGTACACGCATGGAGACAGCAGCCGCCAGGGCGGGCCAACTTTAAGAGAAATGCGCCGCTTTCAATTTAGTAATATTTTAAAATAAACTAAATTAATTTTGATTATTTAAATATAATCTTTTGTGTACTGTATTAATCAAATGAAAAATAAACTATTGTTTAGAAACAATGTGCTAGTTTCGTTTTTGATCATTTTATAATGAGTCACGAGACAACCGTCTAACAAATCGTTTGAACTCTTTTAAAATTCTAAAGGTACTTATCAAAACAATACTAATTGAAGCAGGTGAATAAACTACAAAAAGGTTGGAATAAGTAGAAGACGTGATTATCGTAAATGGTAATACTTGCATAATTACCAAGTACAATAGATAATTGAGGAATCGCCCTATCGGAAATGATTTATTTTAATTGCGTGAATCTATTAGTTCAAGTAAATACTTCACAACTCAAGTTTGTCTTTCCGTTGCTCATAACATGAATTTTTCGTTTTAAATCTTTGATAAACTTAGAAGTATGTTTTGTATTAACAAGCAATCGTTGTTTGTAGATTTGTATTATAACTTTTCAATAAGTAATCGCAATTATTGCCAGAGCAATCTTGATGTCCAATAAAATAAATAATCAGATTTTAATTTAGGGCTGTGTAGTGTACTAACTAAAATTAAAATAAAAAAGTATTCCATGTAAAAATCACGATTCAAATTCAATATTTTTCATTTAAAGCCAGCGTTCTCAAAATTCCAGAAAATACTATTTTGACTTAATAAAATTACTAAAGTAAGAATTAATCCACCGACCTAGAATGATAGCTTCATTACACTCCCTATCAAACATCCATCCATCAAACTATAATATACTACAAGTAGGTCAGTAAGTACACCAGTACTTTTTCTGTCTGGCGAAGCGCGTCGCTACGTCAGCGCAGCGGTATAACTAGCGGGTCGCGGGCCGCTGTTGGCGCGCCCTGCACGGTGGTGGTAGAAAATTTTGGTGGGAAGTGAGTGGGGTGCGCGTGCGACGCAGTCAGTCCACAGCTCGCGCGCCCCGCGCCCGTTCCTACCGCGGCGTGTGTGGCCGAAAAGTGTTTCTGTGCTACGATTGTACAATCTTTATACTGTGACCGCCAACAAACAGTGTACGTCGAAAACAGGAAAATTGTAATTGGCATTTTTAAAAGTGACGTGACAGTGAACTTTTCAGTGGAAACAGTGAATGGATGCCAGTTCATTTTTCCATATTTTTTTCGTATTATTTTTTACTGTTCTTTTTTGTTTTATATTTAGTATTTTCCACCCTCTATGTAAATTAGATTTTTGTTTCGTTATTTTTATTTATGCCAATGACATCTTTCCTTTTTCTTTTCTTTTTTGACTAACTCATTTTGTTCTTTTAGCCATTCTTTTACTAATCGCATGTTTTCTCTCCACTCTTTTAAATCGTCATATTTTCATAGGTTAGTATTCGTTCTAGATTAGATATCCTAGTTTAAAGTCGATTGTATTTTCATGTGGGGCTCTGAAAAGTGCGCTAGTGGCATGAGCGTAGCGGGTAGCGTATTTGGGTCACATTTCGGAAGGTCGCGCGACTGTTTTTTTTTACAGTTTTAACGGCGCCGACGCCGCCCGCCCCACGCGAGCAACACTAGTATTATTGAACTCTTTGTTTATTTAAAGAAAAACCGTTTAAAATAAACACCTGATCCGCTTAAGTACTTATAAATTTAGCCATTAGGTATAAAAAATAATTTAAGAATACCTTATCATAGCTGTGAATTTTTGTGTTGGTATTTTAATAACGTGATAATTAAGGTTTTTGTGATAATTGTTGACTTTTAATGAATCAAATATTAATAATATGTATTAAAAAAAACTGTATAGCTACCCATCTTAGAAAACATAAAAAATGTTGTCTATTAATTTGATTTAGATCATCAGACAGGACAGGACATTTGAATAATAACACGTCAAATTTAATAATGATAACACAAAAATACAATCTCCTAAAAAGTAATGAAACTAAAAAGCTCCGCCTCATTTTTTAATTGAAAATTCTTTGCGCCCATAAAATTCAATTGGGGTGATCAGTTAATTGACCTACTTAAAAAACAGGTGTAAAGTAATTGTGGCATTTCAATTTGGATGTCATTCACCTGTTCGCGAGATAATGGTTTATCATCCATTCATTAACATACGAACGAACAGTCGATGCTTTTTCATTAGGTAGGATTAGCTTCGTAAAAATTATAAATATTTAATTCAGTGGTATTACAATCGTCCTAAAAAGGATTATAATATTTTTTTAACTTTAGTGGTCCCAGTTAGATTTTGCTTTTGAGACACTACAAAATATATGAAAATATGATAAAAAACAAAGTATCAAAATTTCGATTTAAACTAAATTCTAAAATTTAATCGGGCTAAAGTAAAGTATATTTCCCTGTAATTAACTTGATATAGCATAGTTTATGCGTTGAAAATTCAATCAAACGGTTACGTGTGAATTTTAAGGCGGGGTCTATAAATATCCATGTAGCTAAAACATAAAAACAAAAGAAGGACCTTCTTCTTCTTACCTCCCCTAACTCTATCTTTCTGTTGTTTTAGTCCTCCCCCCCTCCCGACCCGGACTCTCCTTGTACGCTGTTGAAGGCCCGCGGCAGCTGTCAGTCTGACAGGCGCAGTAACAGGCGCAGTGACATCTAACGAGTGCACAGTGGAACTATTGACAAAAGTGGACACAGTGTACGATGATACGGATTTGACACCCCCCCGAGGATACTGCATTGATCTTGCTCCAGCTATACTCAGGTATGTGCACAATTTATTAATAAGGAAATAACGCAAGATGACGGACCAACTATGAGTCTAAATGCGGAAAAGGGAGCCCTTAACAAAACGCAAGATGACCAAATTTTTGTGATTTATGGAAAAGCGTTAGAAAATTATGATGCTTTCTAGAAATACTGCAAACCAGGGATTAGCCATTTTTTTTTTCAGTTCAGGCATTTTTTCATGAAATTCCAAAGTTCACAACGGCGGCCAAGCTACGCCATTAGTGTTGTTTCCTTTAAATCTCGATTTTCTATGCTACTCTTCTATATGTTTATGTGTCTTGATTTTAAACCTTTATTCGAACTTCATATTAAAATTACCAAGACATATTGCAACATTTTAGGGCACAACATAGTTACCGCTAACCAAGATGCATTATTAACATATACGTCGTACATTATGCACTAGTTTTTCCGCTCTACTTAAACTTATTTTTAGTCTGTAATTTTTTCTTATGTTCAAGCGAAAAATTCTTATTGATCTATCGGTACGTTTTTCATGTCAATTTCATGCATTACCATGAAACTGGACCAAACTTTTGTCACTTTCTTTCGTTCACGGAGCGTCCAAATTTGGTGACGTAGTGACCTAGTGACATCCTTTTCTAACTTCACCTAGATACTTGAGATCAAGTTCGGCGGTGCTAAGTTTAAGATCAAGTTTACGCACTAGTTAAGTTACGTTAAGTTTTTTACATGCAACTAGCTTTTCACTTGTAACTTAGTAAGTTTTCCCGTGGGAATGAGACATTTTCCTGCGGTATAAAGCCCATTTCCTTCCAGCTCTCGTCCCGTCTTTTATTGAAATTCGTTTATGCGTGAATGAGCAACAGAGAGGCAGACTGAGTTCTTACTTTCTCATTTACTTATAATATTTTTATGGTATGGATTATTATGGATAAGATTGCTCTTGCTTGACTCTATTCTAGAACAGTGCTGACCAAGACCGAGTCAACAATAAAATGTACGAACTCACTCAAAGAAACCTCAAAGGACTAGTGTAGCATTTTCACACACATAAAATGTAACAGAGATAACATACGATTGACAAGTTATCGGTTTTTCAACTTGTGCCCTAGAAACCTGAAAGGTGTAACATTTGTACTTGTTATTCAATGTTTAAGTAGTTCTACTATCTTTAGATAGCCAAAATACAAAATTTGTGAATGTACCTTGTTACCGTTTTGATATATTTGAGTCGCATTGAAAGATTTGTATGCTGAACGAATATGACGAGTAGATGGGTACTTTGTTAATCAAAATTGGTTTAACCGGAAAATATTTGTTTTTTTTGTCTTAGTTTACCATGTCACGACCTGTACACTGTACTGGATATACTGGCACATGACGTCACTCCTCCCCCACATACATTACTCGCAGACAACGGTTTCTCCTGACCTCTCTTGCATGTCAACAAGTCGGTCAACTGTCTTTTTATTTTTGGCCAGTACCTTTCATCCCGCCTTCGGTTCTTTGATACAAAATTTTCGATAAATGTGCAATGAACGTATTTAGTTTCTATCGTTGAAGTTTCTGTTTATTAGTGGTTTTCAGTTACTTAGGCCTTTTAAAAAAAAAAACATCCGAATAGGGTACCTACTTATTTTTCATATTTTTTATAGTAAGTTAATGGTTTTATCAAGAACTAACCTAATTTACGCGCCAATGTGTCCCATTATTTGAATTTAAACTTTTAATATCTGCATCTGAACTTTCATCTTGTTAAATTAATTAGGTAAGTAAGTACCATCTTATTTTAAAAGCTCCACAATTACCATACTTTCTCGGCGGCATCTTTTGAAACTGATACCTAGCAGTAAATAATTATAGGAATTATTTTAACCCGTTCTCATAACACGATAACTACACATACCAAACATTGTTTCCTGACCACAGCTTAACAAAAACACACCCAAAACCACAGAGTAGTTATATCAGCGCTTCTTGTAGAGTACAGATTAATAAGTAGGCAGTACACTACACATACGTATAAGTATAATGTTGACATGATATTTTTATTGGGAAAGCAAAAAGCACGTGCTCATCTAGAAAAATATTATGAAGGAATGGAACCTTTAAATTCTTGCTAAAATCGTAGCTGTACTATTTTAAAAGTAGTTTAGTTTAAGAGTGACACTTGTAAAATATTAATAATTTGAGTAAAAAATTATCAATTGAGCAGAGATTCACTTATAAAACTATGCTGTTTTCGGGGGCGCAAATTCTCATCAGGATAATTCGAGTTAGACGTTATAAAAAGCCTAACCTACATCTGTTCAGAATGTATGCATTTGTTCCGCACTGCGCCCCCGTGGGTTGAGGCAACGAGTTTGCTGGGTGACTCATACAGACTGAGAGATCGGCTTAGAACTGACAGATGCTCTCCGAAACTGGCAGTCCTATAAAAAAACACGATCACACTCATAGCCCCCATTAGGATTATTGCCTGTATGGAGGTGCCATGAAGATACACTAAAACAATCACAAAGAACACCCAGACCCAGAAACAGACATTTAAATTCATCATTCAAATGTCTGCCCTAGCCGGGATCCGAACCCGGGACCCTCTGCGTAGCTTGCAGATACACTGCCAACTAAGCTGTGCGGGCCATCAAAAACAAAATGTTCTTCTCAAAAAATAATACTAGGACAGACTCAGACTCTTTCCAATAACCAAAATGATCAACATGACTGTTCACTTCAGAAGGGATTATGAATTCCTCAAGTGTCTGTTCAGTTCTTCACATCCTTCTACTGGCTTTTACACTTTACCCAGCAGGATAATAATTCCATTTGTTTTCTATGGAACCCCGTTGTGCCATAGAACAGTTGTAAACATTTTCTTACGAATTTATTTCAATAGTCTAGTCTAGTATGTTCTAAGCCTTAACTTAAAGTAATGCTTAGTACATTGTGTTAAGGTAGGATGTATCATCGCGACCTCTTAGTAAATTAGGCTTTTAAATGACACCATGTCGTTATACATTTGACATTGCATTGTCTAATAACAATTTCCCATTGGATGACTAATGTTGATTTGTGTATTAGCACAAGCCACACATTTTAAAAATAGTGTCGTTACACATTTTTGATATCCAATAGAATACTTAGTTACGTACGCGCAATGCACTTCTGAAATTAAGTTCGATCCGGAAATGTCATACGTAAAGGTTTTTATTTCAATCACTGCTCGTCATCAAATGATAGATTATATCAGCTGTTTATATTTTTTTTTATACTCTACATTTTTTTCGATGAACATGGTTGTCAGCGTGGTCTAAGATAATATAAAATAAGTACATACATATTTTTTGGATTGATGATCAGTTTTAAACCATATTATGTTCTTTCCTTCGTTATATTCCACTAAAATACCCTTATCTTTTCAATTTAGTAGTCGATTGTCATTTATATAGCAAAATACATAGCCCCCAACTATATAATATAAATAAATAGCCTACCAGCGGGTGGTTTGTTGAACCGGCGAGAAAGCGGCGCGCGCGCAGTTCCAAGAACCGATGACGTTGTTGAAACGTCACCAATATGTATAGGTATATAGGTAGCTATCACTACCACCATATTTATAGTAAAGTGTGGTAGTTTCTATTTTATAATGCTGTAAAACGCATGTGAAGGGAGCCGACAATTGGCTACTTTCCAACTAGTCAAATCAGCAACTTTTTATGAAATGTCAAATAAGCTTTTTTGTATGAAAATAGTGAGTTATGACGTCACATTTTAGTAAATATTGACTACTCAAATCAATAACTTATATACTTTTAATTCGATTATTAAAATCTAAATGTGCATTTTTTTTAAAATGATGAATGAAATCTACAATATTTTTAGCCATCAGTTTTAAGTATAAACGTTTTGAATTTTTTAAGCTACCCAGTCAAGTACCCAATTTCAGCAATAGTGTAACAAACTACGTGACAACCCATTACTTCTTCATTTGTCTAATGTGTCCGCCAGTAACATCATGTCAGTACAATACATAATATAATTCCTCTCAAAATTTGTCAGTCAGGCTTATTTATTCATACCATATTTGGATCGATCTTTCGGCACGGAACACTAAGATATTCCAAAAAACAAAGGAGAAAAAGCTCTTTACTACCCGCTGGGAAATGTTCTCCACTAACTACAGTATTAGGCGTGATTTTATTCCTCTAGTCATTTTTTGAACGAATTTTTACATTCGACATTAAAATTTTAATAAAATATGAATATGAGTCATCGTTAAGCAACATACACATCATATGTCCAGTAGCTAACACTTTATGAATCACAGTGTTTTCCTCAAAGTTACGTAAAGGCCGTCCGATGTCCGTTTGGGTGTTGCAACGGCAGTCGTAGTGTTAAGAGGTCCTTGGCTCTATCTAAACACTTTACTGTTTGGGAAGTCCGATACGTGTCCTATATGACAGCTGCTCAGAAGCTCAGAAAATGCAAAAAGTATTTGATCTGGCTTAAAGCAATATAGTTTTTGTTATAAGTACTTCTATCTTTGACCGCTAATTTACAATAGTTATGAAAATTGAGAAAATGCCTTGGGTTTTCAATGCGTAGAAATGCTTACTTAGTACAGAAAGAGTCGTTATTATAAAATGAGTATAAATAAAATGATTCGAAACTTTTCTAGTATATATAAATATTTTCCTGCCTAACTTTTCATAAAATTCTCTCTTATCAAGTTAAGAAAATAGCCAAGAACTCTACTTAGAATTAGAACCTCGTTAAAATCCCATCAACCGCAAAACAAGCAAAGGAAAACACGAAAACTCCCCCCCCCATCTAAACCGGCCAATCATAATCTAGAATGCAGCCAGCACGCCAGTGACACATATAGCGGCGGTGGCGGCGCGGGCGCAGCGGTGCGGGGCGGCGGGGGGCGGGGAAACTTTCACTGCGCGCCGGAGATGCGCAGATCGTACTTCGCGGCAATGACCATGCGAGGCGACGTGTCAAGTGCATGGAAAACTTGCTTGTCGGCTTGTTTGGAGAAAATCGTGACGTTTTTGAGGTTCGGCAGCCATTAGGGCGGTCGCGCTTTGAACATGCAAATGTGCCGAAATTGTAGAGTCACGGTGATTGAAGATGTATTAGATGATAATAATGTTTGTTTTAAATCTAGAAATTCATTGATGTACAAAAAAGACAGAAATTATCATTGCAGGTTTTCAGAAAACACGTAAAGTTCTATCAGTTTCATTAATTTAGAACTTATAATGCATGTTACTGAATTAAAAAAAAAACACCTAAACTAAAAGATAATTTTTCTTTTAATGTTTTGCAATTTTGGGTGATGTTTCTTTAGCATACAATTTTATTTTTAAGACCCACATGGTACTTGTTTTCGTGACATGGCACCATGCAGGTGGCATGTCTTTATGACAGTTATTATCATGTTCCATACAATTTTGAGTCATACAATGCGATGAGGTGGCACCGTGTATTCGTATTTTGGGTAAAATAATATTTTGGGTTTCCGGAACTTAAAGAAACGTTGTAGTTATGTATTCTTAGGGGCAATACAATTTTTAATGCTGTTGCATCATGAAACATCCTTCTTTTTTCTGCAGGAAGAGATCAGTTATCATCACTATGGTGCATCAAAAATATTAAAATAAGAAAACATTTACCTACTGGCTAAATAATTACGATGAGACCTAAACTAGTACCTATAAGCGTTGGTACATACAATGGTAAAGTTTGAACAGTCATCTTCAGTTCATATACGTCCCTAGGGATACAAAACCTAAAATAAGTTTTAAAAAAGAGTAGCTTTGCGCTGAAGAAGTTAGCATCCCGGATTCATACCAAGCATTATCAATGCCTGTATTTACTATCGCGTATAACCTAGGCCTTGTGCCTAGCGGCTGAACAGCTGATCCTGCTTTCACCGGCGGCCAACGTCCGCGCACTATTGATTCTGCACTAGCCCCCCCTCCCTCACCCCCCTTGCTTCATACCCCGCGCCCATAATACCTATATACTAAACTAAGTGCGCGTGTTGTCATTTGTTTACAGTCTGTAGAAACTCCATAGTAAAAAGTTTTGGGATGTTTTGTATGAAAACGATTCCTCATTGTTAGAGAATAGGAACCAAACTCTTGAAAAAATTTAATCCCGATTTTAGTATGGAAGTGCCGACTCTTAAACGTAGTGATTTTATATCCTCTTTGGTTTAGACTTTTAGCATAGAATGATTATTATAGTACTAGGTGTTTTTAGATAGGTTTCAATGTGACATTCTGTACTCTCCCCCCTCTCCCTCAAACCCCTTGCTTCATACCCCACGCCACACTCATAGGTAATCTGTACCCACGCCTTGGTCGTCTTCTTTATACTGAAACACGCGTGTTTGATGATTTGATAATCTTGTCATTTGTTTCGATGGTCATTGGATGTGACAGGCTTGAGATGGGTCCGTGATTGGATAGCCGTCGACACGTTTATGTTTTACTAATTTGAGTTTACGACTCTAGCATAGATCAGTGGGGAATACTCTGACGGGACACAGCAAACTTTTTAATGAAGGACTCCGGTAGTAGTCATAAATGTAGTGTAGGGTGATATTATGATTTTCGATATTCATCACCGTTTGACGATTCTACAAAAGCGAATCTACAATTTTATGTCGAGTTGGCAAGGATAAACTCTGGTTTAATAGAATTTTGAGTCTCTCAAAGACATCAATTAATCAAATTACTAAAAGCATCATCAAAACTTTCAAAATTTTCAACAGACTTTCAAATTCATTGTCTTTTAATCCGCGCCTAACTAGATTTCCTTCAGACAATCTTATTACCCGTAAAAGATTAGTAATTACATTTCTAGGTCACGCAGGCTGTCTAGCATGGCCTAGGTCCGCTTAACTATATACTATATAGCTAGCTATAGGCCGAGCCGCTTTCTCTAGAGTGATGGGGGTGACGCTTTCCGTCGGCTGACTCTGCCATTGGTCAGTGCAGAATGGTAGTTATAGTGATATCGGCAAGGCATTGGCGATTTTTTATGATAGTAGATAGAGTATATTTAACGAAAATGACTTTGGTATGGTAAGACGCAAATATTGCAATAATAATTCAAGACACTCATGAAAAAATACATATACGCTAGCTATATGTAAAAAGGTATCAATGAAATAGGGAACTAAATCATTTAAAAAATGCCATCCAACCTTGATTTTCAACTTCGTAAATTTTATTGCAAATGTTCGTTAAATATTGTACAGCTATGATCATAGTTTGCAACAGTACCCAAGTTTTACTATCCATGTTATTCTTGAACTTCTTAACAAAGAGAGGTTTCTGACTTTGATTCCAAAAAAGGCGTTATTCATAAAACTTCCTCGTCATTTGATAAACTCTTATTCAATAAGCGAATCGTATGACATCGCATTCAAATACCATTGTAGTATAGTAACCATAACCACCTGCCCTGCATACAACCGATTCCCACACCACCCATATGTTATTTTTTTTACATTTCTTTTTTTTGTACCTGCCTGGAAGAGTTCAAATATTGACTGATTGAAGGGTTCGCATCTGGCGCCGGAGAAAGCTCAAAAAAAGTACCAATACCTCCAAAGATCCTCACGCGATACGAACCGAAAAACCTCATAATATAACCATTATTATTTTACCAAATATTGTATTAACATATGTGCCAGCCTTTCTGTAGGTATGTAGCAAGTAGTGACATAACATGTGTTCCATTGAAATTCCAAATTTGAAAAGAATTCTTTTTTTTTATGGTAGCCTGTATTATTAATCAATGATATTATTATTTTTAAAGTGTTACATGTGTTAATTTGTGGTTATGTTTACTGTTGTATGTGGCTTGATAATCATAGATTTACATTATAATACTTCAGTTTAACATGAAATCCTTTTTTAGGTTATTGAAAAAAAAAGAACACTATTGTTATTGCATGAATTTTTAATTTATTTAATGAAATATTCATCTTTTCATACAAAAGACATCAACGCGTGCTATAATTAGGTGAAGAACGCATGACGAAATAATTACTTTGATTTTTGTCTTCATGATCTTTGACTTTTCCCAATACTATCAAGGCCCGTATTTATAATCAGCTCTCAAGAGTGACAGCGAGTTTGAGTTCGTATTGGAAATGTCATTTCAGTACAAAACGACGACCTGTCAAATCCATACTTAAGATTGCTCTCAATCTTGAGAGCGCTTTATAAATACGAGCCCAAGAGTCACATTGTAAATTGAAAGATCTTTTGAAAAGATTTTACATCGCAAAATTCAAATTACTTAACTCTACTATAAAATTTGTAGTCACTTCACTATACATAATTATCTTTCACTATGATAAAATCTTGATACCATAGTTTTTTCTTCAATGCTGCATTACCCTTTCCCATACAAACACATCCCACTAACCTACTGAAGGATGCACAAATAGGATACACCATCTCCCCTTACTTTTTTTTTCATCTCTCATCCCCACATGATCATACATCCGGCATTTTTTTCTATTATTAAATCGATATCCGGTCGGTTCCGGTATTACCAATGATCAAAATAAAAGAGGGTTCCGTGTTTACACTGTGTTAAGAGGCGTAATGATGGGGTCTTAAGGACCCTTTAAGGTTCTGGGTCTATTTTTTTTTTTCTACGGTGAATAGAACCTGTGTTTAAGGTGGGATTAGATAAGGTTTTTATTCCTTTTTATAATAAATTGGATGGATTTTATACCAGTTTCAACATATGGTCCATTCAAATAATATGCTGAAACTAATCTGACCTATATTTGTAGAGTAGTAATTAAATAAAATGAATACAAATAACTAAAAGTACCTAAGTAAGGGGTACCATGATACATAGTGTCCGTAATATATTAAAATACCGTACTTATAATAAATATAAATGATTTTGAAAATTATATTGTATGATTATAACTTTTGCATTAGTTAAGTTAGGTACTACAACATAACAACAATAAAAACGTAACTAACCACCTGTTCATCAAAAACAATCAACAAAAAATTTACATAAATTATTCCTCTACAACCTCTATAATCTCCAATTGACAGAAGTCGTATTCAAAATCCCTTGATCCTCCGCGTGCGTGTGCGAAAAGGACAGCGCTAGGTAATAACGCGTGTGCTCGAGCAGGACAGCGGGAGTGCAACGTCCTGATTCGTCAATAAACTTGACCCACATTTCATTGAGAGCGTGTGCAACAGGAATCTAAGGTAAAGGTGTGAGCATAATAGAAATAAACTTTTTTTGGATGTCAAAAAATGTTTGGGAATTTTCACAAAACTTCCTAAGTATAGGTATAAGCATTGCTCTTGTCGGGTGAACAAGTATATTGATAATGTAGATTAATATAGTAATTTCTAACTGTTTCATCAGACTGAAACCGTTAGCTAGAAATTCCAACTAAAAATAAATAAATAAAAAAAAACCCAAATTGCTAAATCGTTCTTGATTTGCAAAATATGCATTATGCATTTCTTTTTCACATATGACATATTATCTTAGATTAAAATCTGACTATGTAATATTTAATCTGCAGAGTTTATAATGTACCTGTCGAAAATAACGGATCAACCGAATATTATCTTAAGTATTCTTTAAGACTAGTATCGATAAGCAAATAATCTATTATAGTAGTAGTTTACCCTTGTTGGCAGTCGCTCTGTGTAAAAACCAGTACCCTCGTTCAATCCCCTAGATTAGGTAGCCGACCCCGTGAGATACGGGAAAAAAGCTAGGAAGATGATGAGTAGTAGTTTAACCTTGTTATTAACAGCATACGATGTAATCAAAATTTATACTAGACTTGTTCCTAGAAGCTTGTGAATAAAACAGTTTAAATCCATTATTTTTTTAGTCTGAAAGTTTATTTTGCGAAAATGAGTCTGTAAACGTTGTCATCAACGATAAGAAAAAACACTTCATAATTCGTTAGTTATAGTCGTTACAAACTATAGGATTATTCTGAAAAGCCTAATCGAAAAATATTACAAATACCTAAAGTTTTTCTATTCTAAACGACATAATGAATTGTTTTTTAGTCTAAAGCCCTATCTCTTATGTTAAACTTTGACTTTTCTTAACTTTGTACGCATCTTTACACTGGCCTCAGAGGTCCTTGCCCATGTAACGGTCCCGAGCATTTTGGGCATCTCCCCTCCCCTCCTCCCCCCCTGGACCCAGGCTACGGCTCGTGACCATGGTAACTAGTGGTTATACAAAAATGTGAGGATTCGTGGGAGTTGGAGGTACCGTTAATTTCTTAGGGAGCCCGAGAGGATATCAATTTAGTTGATAATGGTATTGCTAGCTTATCAGAGCCAAAACTCAAGTATTATGTTTAGTCAGTTAAAGGAACGAATTACCTATACTACCTATATATTTTTTTCTTTTTATGTTTATACTTTTAAATTCAATTGTATAGTTTAAAACAACTATTTTGTTGTTATGAATGACGTCATATATTTTCTTTTTCAATTCTGCATTGAAACTAATGTCCTACATGTAACGAGAGTCTTCCAAATTGAGATAGCATGTACCCATCAACACGTTGATTGCTGGTAATGTAAACACATTAGCCCCACGGGTGGGCAAGCGCGTGTCCAAATTATACGAGTAATTAGGGGTATTCGTATACTTCGTATGGGATAGTTGATATTTGATGGTGAGATGGTTTCGGTGACTGTCTAGTGATTTTCCAAATTCAATTCATACATAGGTACTAGCATTGGAAAATATAGCAACATTTCCATAAAGGGAACTTTCCATCCAAACTATTGACTTGCATAGCCAAGAACACGCTTTTTTTTATCGTGGTGAACAGTAACATTTCCACCGATTTTCTAGAGTTTTTTTTTGTCTTAAAAAGACAAAAAAATAGAATGAGACCAACTTCATCAGATAATATGCAAGGGAAAACCAATTTCGTTTTCATTTCCTGAAAGAATTGGTGAAAATTGTTTAGTTTCTTTGACTCAGTAACCCCTATCAGTTTTCATTAAGCTGTTCTTTACACCCATTATAAAACCCTACAAGAAAATTAAATAAAGCTTTTGTACAAAAATAAAATAAAAAAGTTATATTCCACAGACTTCAAAAATAATTGGTTTATCGTTAAAACTGACCACACCGTGTACGTTGTCATAAATTCAGGTCCAATTAAAAAACCTGGGTTTAATATAACTGGTTATTCTAACTGTATGGTTACAGCACTCTTTCATCCGTACCATAACTCAGAAATTAATTAATTTAATTAGATAGGCGTGTAAGCCCAAGTAGTACATGATTAATTAATTTTGAATCATATGTTTTGATTATAGAATGAACGGTCTAACAATAACAATATCGTTATAAAAAGACGACTATTGCTTTTCAAAACAAATTATTTTCCATTATTTTTTTTTTTACTCTAAATGCACGTACAAATTTTTAGATCTTGAAACTGACAGCGAGTTTGAATTTGAAACAGATTGGCAATGGCATTTCAGTACAAAACAGCCTTTCAAATCCATACTTAATATTGCTCTCAATCTTGAGATCGTTTAGAATACAGAAAAAGAAATATCGCATGTACAATGGTTTGATTGAATTTTTATTTCGTGTAAAAACAAAAAATATTCTCGTTATGTTGTATATTTTTAAAAGTTGTATGAGTTTACAGCAAGAATTGACTATTTTGAATTCATAAGTAAAACTAGCATCCAAGAAGTTTTACTTTAATATTTTAGTTCAATGTTATATTAGGTCATACATACACATAGGCTCGTATTTATAAAGCGATCTCGAGATTGAGAGCAGTATTAAGTATGGATTTGACAGATCATAATGTACTGAAATGACATTTCTGATATGAACTTAAACTAGCTGTCAGTCTCAAGTGTTGTTTATTAATATGGGTCATAGGTACAGGTC
Source organism: Scrobipalpa atriplicella (assembly GCA_029255725.1). Taxonomy (NCBI): domain Eukaryota; kingdom Metazoa; phylum Arthropoda; class Insecta; order Lepidoptera; family Gelechiidae; genus Scrobipalpa; species Scrobipalpa atriplicella. The sequence continues at coordinate 10,082 of JARACY010002220.1, read as the reverse complement.
TGAAACGCATTTCAATGCGCATAAGTATCGATCGCACCATAACATGTACCGTGCTACACTCAGTGTGTCCTAGAAATTACTCAACTCGTCTCCTAGTACCCTAGTACTCGCACGTAAGTCTAGCCTATATACCGCGATTGTACGTATACTGTTTGTATGTATACGTTCAGCGATCGCAGGCACATCCCACTGACCACGTGCGAGTAGAACAGTTATAAGACGTCACGGATACTGTTCGCTATTATGATTGTATCATTTGCGAGAAAGAATTCTATAATGTAGGGTTTACTGTTTAAAGATAGATGAAAAGCTGACGTTTATACATGTTTTGAAACCTACAAAGCATTTGTTACAATTTAATTATTGATGAATATTGTTCAACAATAATGAATTCGTGTCAAATATTTAGAATGACTGAAATTTGAATCGTAATCAAATTATTTTCCTCTTACATTGGTACTTTTAAAACTCCTCTAAATGTACCTGGCAAGTCTACATTATGAATGAGTCCCTAGTCCCGATCTAGTATTCATAGCGAGCTCTGGAGCACGTGTGGTACAGTTAGCGCGCGTCACGGCTATAGCGGCGCGCGCGCCGGTCCGGTGCGCAAGGCCGTCCACCACGTGCGCCTGCGCACTACAGCGCTTCACGTCGAGAGTTCATGGGAATACACTGGAATCATAAATAAAAACATTTTTATTCGAGAAACGCACCACGTTTTTATCAGCTACTTACTTGGAAGTTTCAATTCCAAAGCCTACAAATGTGGGAATGATACCTCAGCGCCCATACGAAACTTTTCATCTAATATTTTCTTTAAATACTGAATATATTTTTTTAAACATCAGATACTTAACCGCAATTCATTGAATTTAAATACTTATTTACTGCATACTTCGCTCTTTTTTTAATAAATTTAATATCCAGGCTAACCAAATAATTAAAGAAAAATATTTTTTTCAGGTAATGATCCATGCTAATAAAGATATAGCGGCAATAAAACGAGGGTAAGTTTATATTTCGGTCCGTTAACGTAACGTTAATTTTACGTCCTATGTTTACGGTTAGCAGAGACTTTTGGCGATTAAAAAGTAAAAAATTATGAGGGTGTAACGGTGTCTTGCTTCTCGCTCTGACCTCGTAGACTATTGGGCCTGAAACTGCTCTTCTCCTTTATAATTGAAATGATATTAAATTGGCGGTACTTATTTATTATTATAGTCTATGTTTGCTATACCTAGTTTGGTGGGCAACGTGGTGGAACTTATTTCTATCGGTCGAAAAGATATCTAGACTGTAGTTTGCATGCGTTTGCTATTATCAAGATCCTGTTTGTTTCAAACATCGTATTTTCGTCTAACTCCTTGAAGACTCTACATTTTTTACACAATCTTAAAACTGACATACCTGTCTATTCTTTTTTAGTTTCTACCATATTCACTATCATTATGACTACCAATTCAATATATATCGTTCTCATTTTTATTTTTGTTTTTGTGATATGTATCTATTTATTTTTATCTTGCTACGCTACGTAGCAAAATACACGCGACATAAAAGACTGACCAAAATCACATACGTAACGTAGCCCTCAGCTCTGATACAAAACACAAACTAATGACCGAAGAGCTACGCTACATTCATGAGTATGAATCTAACTTCTCGTACTTTTCACACCAACACATCGAAGCAAAACGTCAAGTCGGAACAAGTTTTCATTTCTTCTCGTACTTGACTTTGGATCGAGGTTTCGCGGTCACTGAGAGGAAAGGAAAGAGGGGGGGCGTCTCAAAAAGTGAAACGAATTCTAACTGTATTTCTGATTCACAACACAGCCTACAGCCTTAATTGCGATCTGTTTTGCACTACTGCCGGCTCTTCCGTCTATTTAGTATGGTATTTATTATACTGTGGCATTAGTTAGACGGCTGGATTAATGACTGTCAGAAGAAATAAGTTTGATTGTGTTCTTCAGACGTGTGTTAATTAATAGAAATAGACTTTTTAATTGTTATTTCTTTATCATTGATTATAATGAGAATATTTTCTTTACAAGTAAATATTGAATGTGTGACAATCAAATCTATTTAAGTAGAAATAATTTTGCGGGGAGTTTTAAGATTAGGAATCATTTCATTTTGTAACAGTCAGTTTAAACTAGCTTTTTTATTTGTTTCCTTTACTTTGAGGAAATCACACGCCGTACTCTGCTTTTAAATTTTATTTTAGGCAATGAACCTAATTTCGTTCATTTCTTACCTACTTCAGTGGCTGAGCGTCCCGAAGTGGATTTTTTCCTTCAATGCATTAACATAATTACCTACAACCAAAACGGCATTCTTGACCGACCCGGATCGGACTTTGCCGAAAATATCCCGGATTCTTATTTGCCACTATAAAGACATCATTATTCGGGTAAAAGTGCCAGTTCGCGTCTCTGCCTCCGGTTCCGCGTGAAACAGGATGCGTTTGCGCAGTTGCCGAAAATTGGGTCGCATACCTGCCGCCGTGGTTCGAAGAAGCCTAATAATTTGGCGGCGGCTTTTTGATGATACGTTCTTGCTTATATCAAATAGGTACTTAACTTACTTGTAGTATTTTGAAGTGTGGATTCGTAATTTTCTTATTTTTTCAGTAGAATAATTTTTCGATCATACTTTGAATAGAAAATTGAAAATCAAAAATGCACCTTCATTAAAGACACGACGTACGTCAACTATATAACTCAAACAGTACCAAATACATTCGGAAGCTAATGCCAAGGAACGTCCCATTCTCTGCTACCTACAATCGTAAGTTAGTATCAGGTGGTACTCTTTGAGGTTCTAAATCGCCATTTCCATAAATATGATATGAGAGAGAGAGAGCTCTTATCCTTATTCCCCACGTAGCTAAAATATATCGCTGTAGCTTTCACAGTCAATAATTATCTTATTTGAATACTTCTTTAAGATCAAAGCAGTCAATACTCCAGCCAGCACCTTAGCCCACAATGCGTGCGCAAGCGCAGGTACTCACCGCACCTACAATCTACCTCTATAGCTACAGTGAGACGCAGGGGTACCAAAACCCCGTATTGAGGTCAGATGGTCCCGTTACAACAGGTTTCGTGGGTTTTCGGCAGGACCACGCACCACCGCCGCCGCCGAGGACGATGCTGTGATTATATTACGTAAAGGCCATTGGGATGAAACTGCAGACAACTTTTAGAATACCTAGGTTATGGGAAAGAGAGCACTATATTTTTGGTGGTGTTTAGAATGCCAAAAAAGTGATCTTATTACGTTTTAAATCTGATCTAAGAATTTGTGTGCAACTTTTGAGAGTAAATACTGTGACCACGGGAATTAAATCACTTTTGATACATGTTTATTTCTATCTATATGACAAACTTTTCATTCAACCACGCTTTGATCAATCAAAATGGGCGAAAATTCGGCTTCTGTATTAGTATTTTTTTATCATTAGTATATTTTTATTTATTTATCATCTATCTCTCTCTAAATTGCAAACAGAAAATTTCAGGCCCCTTTACTGGATTTTCGCTATGGAAATAAAAAGTTGATCTTCTTTGCAATTATCATTGTCCTACTTCGCAATTGACACCATACTGGCCATTTCTAAATTAAGATAGAACCTGTCTATGGGCAAAAAAAGTATTTACAATAGCATGATCAGGCTCCATACAGGGTCAAAGATCATAAAACGACGTGTGAATCGAGACCCAGAGAGTAACAATCTGTGAATTACTGGTTGATTATCAATTTGACTACGCTCGGTATAACGGACTACAGTAGGACAGGGAAGAGGTCAGATTATTGGTCATATATTGCTATTTATGAAATTTTGTTAAGATCATGGTAGAAGAAAATAACTACGCCTGGTATTTTCTTCCCGTGACAGCTGGTTCACGACGTGAGACCAGATGACGTCATCAAACAGATTCGATAAATGTATTGCCATTTTTGGAAAATAAATTACCCAAGTATATTGTATTTTTTTCTAACATACTTCTGAAAAGAAGCAATATTATTGTATTGAGTTAAAATTAATTACTAAATACATTAATAAGACGAAAAATAAATAGTAAGCTAGATGGAGATTAGGTTTTATTTATTTACTACGTATTAAAAACTCCCTTACCGTTTAAACAATGTAATTAAATGGCAACATTGTTTGTGACGTCAACTGGTCCGTCGACTGGAATTATCCTACTCTTTGTCGGAAGAGAATACCAGGTTTCCTTATACCATGGTTAAGATCACTTGTACCTTCTTCTTCTTCTTCTGTCGTGTGAGTCTCGAGTCGATCGACTTGTACCGAAAATACTAAACTTTCGCAAACTTATGTAGAATTTGACGTAATTATCATAACTGATTGTGCGTATAATTCCATGCTGGACTGGGAGTGATAGAAAAACATAGAATAGAATCCTCCCGGGCATGCTGTAAAAGTCAGCTAAGGGACTCGAGGGTTTCAGTATTGTAATTGAGGCGATGGGCTGACAACCTGTCACTATAGCAATTTACAGATCTATCTGGAATAACTCAAAACTTGTCAGACGTGGCGGAACGACCTTTGTTTAGGTCGTTTACGCTCTGCCTACCCCATTAGGGATAAAGGCGTGATTATATGTATGTATGTATGATTGTGCGTATTTAGCATAGCTATTTGATGTAATCTTTTGGCTATGCTAATAAAATATTATTATTACGAGTACTTATTTTCTTGTTTTCTAAAATCATCATTTTCCGGGATTATATCCCTTAAGTTATTAAGGATTATGTAGTTAGTTAGTTGATTCACCTGTTTTTGATTCAAGAGATTCAAGTAGCTTTCTTTATTAGGCCTGCCGCATGGTTCAATTCGATTTTTCTCATCATCTGGTCGCTACATTAGAGGCAGAAACTAAACTCTGACATGGGTTCATCGGGTCTTTCAATGACTTTTCTTGATTATATCAACTTGTTAGAAGAAGCAGAAGATACCTAAATTATTATTAGAAAGGAAATCAACTTAATTAATAACGGTATCATCAGAATTCTGTCTAAGTAACAACTAGTTCAAAAATTTTACAACTCTTTAAAAATAAGGCTCGTATTTATAAAGCCATCTCAAGATTGAGAGCAATATTGAGTGCGGATTTGACAGGTCATTTTGTATTGGAATGACATTTCTGATTCAAACTCAAACTCGCTGTCACTCTTGAGAGCTGATTATAAATACGGGCCTAAATAATAATGCTTGTAACTCAGCCGCATATAAAATGGCGGATCATTTGGTGGCACTCAATTACATCGAATTAGACACCGTTACGAATCCGCAAGATCATCATACTTAATTTTGCATACGAAAGCTGGTCAAGTGTGGACTGTAGTTAGTGGCCAGGGTTCCGTATAATTTAACCTGCGTCTGTTTGTGACTTGGTGATATCGGCTACAAAATCTGAAAAATCATAATATTCTTCTTTACTTGATGTGTGAATTAACGGGCGGAAAATCTCTGGTGACTTCGTTTTTTTTTTCAAAGCGGTTATTTATAGTTCTTTATACTTTTCTGTAGTGAGGTTTTAAGACAATAAAACAAAGTTGGAATTCAATGTTACTAGTATGTATTGGGGTTTTTTAAAGTCTGATTGTACTGAACCCTGAAATCAACCTGTCTGTCCGTCATTCGGTAGTATAATACCGGCTGATACACGGACAGATAACGCTAAATGTTTGATAGAGATCAATTTACGGTCATGTCGTTAGTAATCAAAACATTATACGGATTTGGACGTTGATTGTTTTTTATAAGGAAAAAGTGTGTGGGAAGTATTTAAATAGTTTGCGTTTTTTCTAATCAGGTGCAGCCTGCGCTGCTCTATAATAAAACACGGAACAATCTCACACAAATTGATGAGTTGACACTTTGTGTACCCCCCTTAGAAATTTTATACCCGAGAGTTCCAAGTCCAAATCTTAGGCCCGTATTTATAAACAGCTCTCAAGAGTGACAGCGAGTTTGAGTTCGTATCAGAAATGTCATTTCAGTACAAAACGACCTGTCAAATCCATACTTAATATTGAGATCGCTTTATAAATACGAGCCTTAAAATACTAGAACACAAGGGCTTTCTTGCTCATACTTATCACAACCTAATAATGGTAGCAATTCGTGGTTGCAAAATACGCGACTTAACTAATATAAATGCATACCTGTCACTTTCTATCACGAGAGAACAGAACGGGATGGCAATAATTTGAGTTGAGATTTAAGTTATACGTAAGTAAGTTAAGTACCTATTTGATATAAGCAAGAACGTATCATCAAAAAGCCGCCGCCAAATTATTAGGCTTCTTCGAACCACGGCGGCAGGTATGCGACCCAATTTTCGGCAACTGCGCAAACGCATCCTGTTTCACGCGGAACCGGAGGCAGAGACGCGAACTGGCACTTTTACCCGAATAATGATGTCTTTATAGTGGCAAATAAGAATCCGGGATATTTTCGGCAAAGTCCGATCCGGGTCGGTCAAGAATGCCGTTTTGGTTGTAGGTAATTATGTTAATGCATTGAAGGAAAAAATCCACTTCGGGACGCTCAGCCACTGAAGTAGGTAAGAAATGAACGAAATTAGGTTCATTGCCTAAAATAAAATTTAAAAGCAGAGTACGGCGTGTGATTTCCTCAAAGTAAAGGAAACAAATAAAAAAGCTAGTTTAAACTGACTGTTACAAAATGAAATGATTCCTAATCTTAAAACTCCCCGCAAAATTATTTCTACTTAAATAGATTTGATTGTCACACATTCAATATTTACTTGTAAAGAAAATATTCTCATTATAATCAATGATAAAGAAATAACAATTAAAAAGTCTATTTCTATTAATTAACACACGTCTGAAGAACACAATCAAACTTATTTCTTCTGACAGTCATTAATCCAGCCGTCTAACTAATGCCACAGTATAATAAATACCATACTAAATAGACGGAAGAGCCGGCAGTAGTGCAAAACAGATCGCAATTAAGGCTGTAGGCTGTGTTGTGAATCAGAAATACAGTTAGAATTCGTTTCACTTTTTGAGACGCCCCCCCTCTTTCCTTTCCTCTCAGTGACCGCGAAACCTCGATCCAAAGTCAAGTACGAGAAGAAATGAAAACTTGTTCCGACTTGACGTTTTGCTTCGATGTGTTGGTGTGAAAAGTACGAGAAGTTAGATTCATACTCATGAATGTAGCGTAGCTCTTCGGTCATTAGTTTGTGTTTTGTATCAGAGCTGAGGGCTACGTTACGTATGTGATTTTGGTCAGTCTTTTATGTCGCGTGTATTTTGCTACGTAGCGTAGCAAGATAAAAATAAATAGATACATATCACAAAAACAAAAATAAAAATGAGAACGATATATATTGAATTGGTAGTCATAATGATAGTGAATATGGTAGAAACTAAAAAAGAATAGACAGGTATGTCAGTTTTAAGATTGTGTAAAAAATGTAGAGTCTTCAAGGAGTTAGACGAAAATACGATGTTTGAAACAAACAGGATCTTGATAATAGCAAACGCATGCAAACTACAGTCTAGATATCTTTTCGACCGATAGAAATAAGTTCCACCACGTTGCCCACCAAACTAGGTATAGCAAACATAGACTATAATAATAAATAAGTACCGCCAATTTAATATCATTTCAATTATAAAGGAGAAGAGCAGTTTCAGGCCCAATAGTCTACGAGGTCAGAGCGAGAAGCAAGACACCGTTACACCCTCATAATTTTTTACTTTTTAATCGCCAAAAGTCTCTGCTAACCGTAAACATAGGACGTAAAATTAACGTTACGTTAACGGACCGAAATATAAACTTACCCTCGTTTTATTGCCGCTATATCTTTATTAGCATGGATCATTACCTGAAAAAAATATTTTTCTTTAATTATTTGGTTAGCCTGGATATTAAATTTATTAAAAAAAGAGCGAAGTATGCAGTAAATAAGTATTTAAATTCAATGAATTGCGGTTAAGTATCTGATGTTTAAAAAAATATATTCAGTATTTAAAGAAAATATTAGATGAAAAGTTTCGTATGGGCGCTGAGGTATCATTCCCACATTTGTAGGCTTTGGAATTGAAACTTCCAAGTAAGTAGCTGATAAAAACGTGGTGCGTTTCTCGAATAAAAATGTTTTTATTTATGATTCCAGTGTATTCCCATGAACTCTCGACGTGAAGCGCTGTAGTGCGCAGGCGCACGTGGTGGACGGCCTTGCGCACCGGACCGGCGCGCGCGCCGCTATAGCCGTGACGCGCGCTAACTGTACCACACGTGCTCCAGAGCTCGCTATGAATACTAGATCGGGACTAGGGACTCATTCATAATGTAGACTTGCCAGGTACATTTAGAGGAGTTTTAAAAGTACCAATGTAAGAGGAAAATAATTTGATTACGATTCAAATTTCAGTCATTCTAAATATTTGACACGAATTCATTATTGTTGAACAATATTCATCAATAATTAAATTGTAACAAATGCTTTGTAGGTTTCAAAACATGTATAAACGTCAGCTTTTCATCTATCTTTAAACAGTAAACCCTACATTATAGAATTCTTTCTCGCAAATGATACAATCATAATAGCGAACAGTATCCGTGACGTCTTATAACTGTTCTACTCGCACGTGGTCAGTGGGATGTGCCTGCGATCGCTGAACGTATACATACAAACAGTATACGTACAATCGCGGTATATAGGCTAGACTTACGTGCGAGTACTAGGGTACTAGGAGACGAGTTGAGTAATTTCTAGGACACACTGAGTGTAGCACGGTACATGTTATGGTGCGATCGATACTTATGCGCATTGAAATGCGTTTCAGACCTGTACCTATGACCCATATTAATAAACAACACTTGAGACTGACAGCTAGTTTAAGTTCATATCAGAAATGTCATTTCAGTACATTATGATCTGTCAAATCCATACTTAATACTGCTCTCAATCTCGAGATCGCTTTATAAATACGAGCCTATGTGTATGTATGACCTAATATAACATTGAACTAAAATATTAAAGTAAAACTTCTTGGATGCTAGTTTTACTTATGAATTCAAAATAGTCAATTCTTGCTGTAAACTCATACAACTTTTAAAAATATACAACATAACGAGAATATTTTTTTCAGGTAATGATCCATGCTAATAAAGATATAGCGGCAATAAAACGAGGGTAAGTTTATATTTCGGTCCGTTAACGTAACGTTAATTTTACGTCCTATGTTTACGGTTAGCAGAGACTTTTGGCGATTAAAAAGTAAAAAATTATGAGGGTGTAACGGTGTCTTGCTTCTCGCTCTGACCTCGTAGACTATTGGGCCTGAAACTGCTCTTCTCCTTTATAATTGAAATGATATTAAATTGGCGGTACTTATTTATTATTATAGTCTATGTTTGCTATACCTAGTTTGGTGGGCAACGTGGTGGAACTTATTTCTATCGGTCGAAAAGATATCTAGACTGTAGTTTGCATGCGTTTGCTATTATCAAGATCCTGTTTGTTTCAAACATCGTATTTTCGTCTAACTCCTTGAAGACTCTACATTTTTTACACAATCTTAAAACTGACATACCTGTCTATTCTTTTTTAGTTTCTACCATATTCACTATCATTATGACTACCAATTCAATATATATCGTTCTCATTTTTATTTTTGTTTTTGTGATATGTATCTATTTATTTTTATCTTGCTACGCTACGTAGCAAAATACACGCGACATAAAAGACTGACCAAAATCACATACGTAACGTAGCCCTCAGCTCTGATACAAAACACAAACTAATGACCGAAGAGCTACGCTACATTCATGAGTATGAATCTAACTTCTCGTACTTTTCACACCAACACATCGAAGCAAAACGTCAAGTCGGAACAAGTTTTCATTTCTTCTCGTACTTGACTTTGGATCGAGGTTTCGCGGTCACTGAGAGGAAAGGAAAGAGGGGGGGCGTCTCAAAAAGTGAAACGAATTCTAACTGTATTTCTGATTCACAACACAGCCTACAGCCTTAATTGCGATCTGTTTTGCACTACTGCCGGCTC
>JARACY010002219.1:0-45430 GCA_029255725.1 Scrobipalpa atriplicella | reverse complement strand
CCCTCCTACCCCAACCAGCAGTACCAGCAGCCGCAGAAGAGGCTGGACCCTGATCAGATGCCTAGTCCCGTGAGTATTGCTGTCAGAAAACCATTCCCAAATTTCTCAATTCGTAATAAAAGTATTACAAAACCAATTTTTAAGGTATGTATTTATATTTTGTGAGCGAAGCGAACGCGAGATATCATGTTAAATTAAAGCTCGAGATATACCAACTCATATCGCGAACGGCTCCAGACTTCACGTTATTAACTGTGGTATTTTATATATCACAAGCATAGCGAGCGAGAGATATTACTGCATTGCTCCGATTGATCAAGACTACAGAGACTACTTTATTGATCGAATTTACGATTGATCGATATATTGACTTTTATGGCGAGCGTAACAAGCGCGAGAATTCACGTCATTGATCATATCGCAAACGAAATGAGCGTGAGTGAGAATTCATCGTTATACATTTATATTCAGATCCAAGTAATGGCAGACGACCAAGCGAACCGCGGCGGCGTCTTCGTTACCAACGACAAAGGATTGGTGCCTCCGCTAGTGACTACAGACTTCATAGTGGACGACAAGGGCAACGCGTCGCCGCGGTATATCAGATCGTCAATGTACTCTATTCCGGTGACGCAGGACTTGTTGAAGCAGACTTCTATGCCTTTCTGTTTGGTGGTGAGTGTGGCTAGTGATTGTAAAAGTACTTATACATTTCTTGATGATTTTCATTCTGTAGATATTTAAAAAAAAAAAAAAAGGTTAAAAATAAAAGGGAGTGATAAAAGACATCGTCTGTATATCATCTGTTTTTCTTTCTGAACTTCGTCATATTATTTATTAAGGGAAATCATGTTTAACTCGAATACAATTTCGTTACCAGATCTCCCCAATGGCGGAAACAGAAGAAGGCGAGCAGGAACCCCCGCTACTGGACTTCGCAGCTCTCACTGGCTCCCCGACACTTGGCCCCGTGCGTTGTTCCCGCTGCAAGGCCTACATGTGCCCCAATATGAAGTTTATCGATGCTGGCAGGCATTTCAAGTGTGCTTTCTGCAAAGCTACTACTGAAGGTAAGCGAAAACTAAGTTTTAGAACAAATTTTTTTTTTACTTTTTCAAGGCATTTGACTTCATCTTACATGACCGATTACGGGCTAAAAGAGAACGCTAGCGTATTACCTCGCCTGTTCTCTTGTTGTCGTTAATCATACACAAGCAAATACAACGATTTGTAGAATTTATGCAGCTAAGTCCAACAAAATCAGCTGCAATACAATTAATTATTGACTCTGGGTCCCACAGGGAAGCACACCTGGACCAATTTTATTGATGTATAAAAATATTCTGCAATGTGTTGAAGTTATTTTATTTTAAATTACATTAATATCCAGATCTAGTACACAAAATCAAAAATGCTTAAAAAACTTTGCATTTTATTGAATCTGGCAACCAATTTGTAAAAACCAATGGTTTGTTTTTTCAGTGCCAATGGAATACACGCAATACATCAACAGCATGCAGCAGTACGGTCGTGTTCCGGCCGAGATGGCGCTCGGATCATACGAGATACTCGCCACTAAGGAATATTGCAGGGTGAGCATTATTTTTTTCAACTTTTCTTGTCTTTATACTTATTGAATTATTCCCACCTCTACTTATTACTTTAAGTAGGTTTATTGTTGTCATGTTGTAAGCATTTAGGATCTTGTAGTTTGATTTTCTATATTGTTATTTTGATGTCTTTCCAAAACACTAAACATAATGTGTGAATTTGTTACTTTTTTCCAGAATAACACGCTACCAAATCCGCCGGCGATAGTGTTTGTCCTGGATGTGTCGTACAATGCGGTCAAGAGCGGTCTTGTACACACAGTTTGTAACAACATCATGCACATTATTGAGGTATAACATTGATCAATAGTAAACATTTGTTGTCAAATTCAAATTCAAATTCAAATTTATTTATTTATTGCTAGTCACAGGTAGTAAAGATATTAAATACATTTTCATGGTAGTATCACTGTAACTTACTAGTATCAGCATGCAATATATTTTATGCGTTACATTATTATTACATTAATTTATTATAATTTAACATATGTCATTTCCTTTATTACTCATTTATCATATAAAACAGATTAACATAAAAATATGGGTTGCACTCCGGGAGTGCCGGCAGAAGTGAGAACTTGAACATTAACGGCAAACTCCATCGATCCCTGAATAATAAAACAGTAAAAAAAAAAAACTCATTTTCTTTACATGTTTCAACAGATGGCGCTAGTAGGTTTCTAAAACGCAACTCTGGTCTGACGCGAGTTTAACATTTTTTAAATTCAATTCATTTCATCCATCCCAAAAACGCCGCTAAAGAAGTTCTCACTTCAATAAGCAGTTGATGCTTCATATACTCTGAAAGGCGTAAGGGGAAAGATTATGAATTTTTATATTTTAAAATTTAATTATAATATTTGTTTTGTTTCAGTCGATGCCGAGAGACGAAAATGGCAAGAGTTGGACCCGAGTCGGTTTCATCACATACAGTTCTACAGTGCATTTCTACAATATCAAGGTAAATTGGAATTAATAACAGAAGATATAACCCGTGCACTTAAAGAAACGATCTATAAATGGCTCACTCTCTATTAGGTAGAGCGAGAACGCATGCGAGGCGGACCAATCACGAAGCGAGCGGACGCCATTTTCAGATAGTTTCTTTAAACGCACGGCTAATAGCGCTGATTCCACACATTTATATTAGGCGCGCGAATATTTAATTTGAAGGAGGCAATAATGCTTTCTTGCTAAAACTGATGTAGGTAGATAGATGGTAGAGAATCATTTAAAGGGTGATAAAAAATGGGATTTCTCTTGACTATAGTCTTGCTAGGCCATAGATAATCAAAACAGAGTCGATGATGGTAATATACTAGTGCCAGGGGTGTGGACCACTAGAAGATTGATCCTATACCACCCTAAAAGATGCCAACATCAGAACTTTGTTTAAAAATTATATCTTTGTTTCAGGGCTCACTAGCTCAACCGCAGATGCTGTCAGTAGGCGACGTGGGCGACATGTTCGTGCCGTTACTGGAGGGGTTCCTTGTCACCGTGGATGACGCCGGACCAGTACTCACGCAGTTGTTACAGCAGCTTCCCAACATGTTCCACGATAACAAGGAAACGGAAACCATCCTGCTTCCAGCTGTTCAGGTAATATATAAGTTAGATAAATAATGTAAACTGGGAATAGAAATGGATCTAGAATAGACCCTTGTGGTACGATCAGTTTTGCCTATGAAGCTCGCGTCCAGTTTTGTATTTTTTTTTTGCATTATTGACTCATTTTTCATTATATTGCAAAATACACAAATAAGACCGAAGCAGTTTATATGAATCATGATAAATCCTGTAATTTTTTGTTATGTTATAGGCAATCAAATGCTTTCGACGAATCTTTGCAGAATTCGTATATATCAAAAATATTCTTGCATTCCATTAAAAATTTACTTAATAAGAAAGAAGAAGTACGTTATAAGAAACTATATCTATCTTTGCCTTCTAATTTTTTTTTCAGGCGGGTCTGGAAGCACTAAAAGCAGCTGACACATCAGGCCAGCTGCTGGTGTTCCACACCACACTGCCAAGTTATAATGCACCCGGAAAACTGATCAATAGAGAGGATAGAAAACTTCTCGGCACTGACAAGGAGAAACAAATACTAAGTAAGCTACATAAACTTGATTTGCCCGATAACTATGCTAAAAGTCATTGCATGACAATAGTACATTGTTTAACGAGGAGAGAACATGACCGATTCCCACGAGGGTGTAGTTTGAGGCCCGAAGCGCAGCTGAGGGCCTCAATACACACGAGTTGGGAATCGCATTTTCTTCCGAGTTATACATAGTGCTTTATACTACACCTATGAGGAAAATATAATCAAAAATCCTTGTAAGATAAAGCATGATATCACTTACATGAGAAGATAACTTAAGAACATTTGAAGTGTCATCATCCATGCGAACAGAACACAAACAAACAAAACACATATTAATACAGTTACACATTACATCGAAAACACTAAACACTTAATTTACATTAAATAAGTCATATAAATCAAAGAACGAAAAAGAATTCGCGCGGACATGTTGATTTTGGCATATTTTTTACTTAAAAATATAAAAGAGACAAATGTAGCAAAGCACATACTGCCAAAAAATGTAAGTGGCCAGTATCATTTTGTGGGCTTCGACATACAAACTTTTTGTTTTTTGCCATTCGCCTATGTTTCTAGTTTTGAATTATGAATTTAAAAAAAAATATATTAGGGGAGAAAATACTTTCTCCCCTAGGGGAGAAAGTAAATCCCATATATTTTTGCCGCCCGCATATTCGTTCGCTTGGATTTACGTACTTTCTTTCCTTTTTTTAAGTAAGAACTAATATACTTTCCGAATAGGTGTAGTATAAAAAATTAAATCGTATTCAAAATTTTCGTGTTTTGTCTGTTTTTTTTTTTTATATTTATAACATGCCATATAAATGACAATCTTTCTCTTCCAGCTCCAGCAAACACCTCCTACAACGAAGTTGGTCAAGCCTGCAGCGCTGCTGGCGTGTGCGTAGAACTTTTCGTATGCAATAATGCTTACGTGGACGCTGCTACGATAGGACAATTGCCTAGACTGACTGGAGGACAGATACATAAATACACGTATTTTTCGGTAAGTAGTTTTTACTTTTCTCTGAAGAGATAGTGTATCTTTATTCGTGAATCCAATATTAATTACAAATATATCCTGGTCACGGCACCGAATTGTAACGATCGTACTCGGTATGTGTTCACATGCTCCGAAAAACTCGTTAAGTATCCGTTCGTGTACAATAATCGGTATGTTGATGTTTCTATCTACTATTGTATAGTTGCCGAGGTGTATGAATAAAAACAATAAAACTAGCGAAATAAATGTTGATATCCTGGTCACGGCACCAAATTGTAACTCCACTCAACTTTCAATATGAATATTTTTATCTGTGAATATGCTTTTATATAACCAATGTTGCACATTTATGTACTCTTTCAGGCGGAAACAGACGGGCAACGTCTAGTGGCGGACGTAGTCCGTGTAGTATCGCGACCAACAGCGCATGATGCCGTTATGCGCGTGCGCACGTCTACAGGCGTGCGCGCTACCGAGTTCTACGGACACTTCTTCATGTCTAATACTACCGACGTCGAGTTGGCTGCTATTGGTAAGATATTGGGCTCAAGACTAGATTCTAACTTCTAAAGTGGAATTTATAATATTCTGTTGCATTAAGAATGTCAAAATTTGAAAATATGGGAATTTTAAGGCACATTTTGAACAATTCTTTTGAGTTCTGGACGTCACTGAAATTATAGTGACAAAAGGAAAGAACTAAAAATAATGTAGCTGGTTGTATCAGGTCATTCTTTGGTCAAAATAACCAGTAATCAAAACTTTAGGTATTTGCATTACTTTTTCAATTTATTCTACAATATAAATAGTCTCAAATGATATTACAGATGCGGACAAAGCGATAGGTGTGGAAATCAAACACGATGACAAACTAACAGCAGAAGAGGGCGTCTACATACAAGCCGCGTTACTCTACACGCATCGATCCGGACAACGACGACTGAGGGTTCTCAACTTGGCTTTAGCACTCGCACACCAGCTAGCTGATGCTTACAGATCTATGGAGTTGGATACTACTATTAACTTCCTCACTAAACAAGGTAAAAATCTAATGAAAATTTATTTTGAATAGAATAAATAAGTTCTTCCATGCTGGACTGGAATGTTGAAACTCTTTGGTTTCTGTCCAATAAGAAACACCCTGGCCGCCTTTTTACATGTCTTTTTTTGTATATTCTGTTTGATGTTCTATGCCAAATTATCTTGATAAAAATACGTTTTTACTAACACACTGCGTGGTTTATTTTATTCTGCTTATTTTACTCCTTGTAGTAACTATAGGTTATGGGAAAGCTATTATAAACGTATATTTTACGGGACCTTCATTGCGTCTGTGAATCAAGAAAAATATTCACATAATGGCTCAAAGCGGAGACATTCAGCAGCAAACTGGTGGAACACCATCAACAGCTCTAAGGTACCCAATTCAAGCTACTTCTTCTACCACCCCATCTATCGAAAAATTAGACGGTTCATCTAATTATGGGAGCTGGTCTTTTGGCATGAAAATGCTTCTGACGGATCTAGACTTGTGGAACTTTGTGGATTCACCAGTAGACATGAGATCTACCTTGAACGTAACTGATTTCAAGAGATTAGACTCCAAGACTAGAGCCAAAATATGCCTTATGGTAAAAAGTCATATTTATCCTGTCATCCAAAACTGCACCAGCGCAGTAGACACGTGGGAAAAACTAAAGGAAACCTATGCTAACAGTGGCCTTCTACGACGCTTGAACCTACTCAAGAAACTCTTTAATTCAAAGTTGGTAAGAAGCAGCTCCATGGAGGACTACGTCAACAGCATTCGCTCTGTACAGCAACAACTCACTGACATTCAACATGCAGTCGACGACGAATTTGTTGGAGTTGTGATGCTAGCGGGTTTAACTGAAGAATACAACCCTCTGGTCATGGCTTTTGAGCACTCCGGATCCAAGATTACAGCTGATACTGTCGCCTCACTACTGATGAAGGAGAAGCATCGCGAAAAACCCTCAACGAGCAGCGACAATACAGCACTATCTACAGGTTGTGACGGATCGAAGCGCAATACCAAGTTCTGCGCATACTGCAAGAAACCAGGCCATCTTATATATGAATGCAAGAAGAGGAAGTACAAGAATTCCAAGAAGAATGTTACTAGTGCCGCAATTGTTACTAATAATATTTCTGATTTAGTTCTTTCATCCTCATTTCATTCCCATCCCACAGAATCCAAGGATATATGGTTTCTAGACTCAGGTGCCACTACACACATGAGCAACAGAAAAGAGCACTTCCTGCATCTTTCTAGACTTATCAAGCCTGTAACTGTTGCGAATAATAGTCAAATCCTAAGCGAAGGAAAAGGTACAGTTTCTTTAAATGTTTCTAAGAACATTCACGCTATTTCGGAAGTTCTTTATGTACCAAATTTAAACACTAATTTGCTATCAGTACGTAATTTGGTAGTGAAGGGTTACATAGTAGTATTCGCTAAAGCAGGGGCATACATTTTATTACAAGATAAATGCACAATTTCAGGTGAAATTGTAGCCACAGCCTCAAATTACAAGGGTTTGTATAAACTCGACATCTGTGAGAGCGCCAACTTGACTACGGTCAATGAGTCAATGTCACTCTGGCATAGACGTCTCGGGCACCTCAATGTCAAAGCTATGGCAATCTTGAAGAAAAGAGGTCTAGGTATAAATTACAATGCAAGTTCGCATGAAACCTGCATACCCTACCTTCAAGGTAAACTTGCGAAAAAACCCTTTAAAAAGTCTAAAAGTAGGTCGCATAACTTACTAGATCTCATACATTCCGACCTTTGTGGACCAATTAGCGTACAATCTTTTGGAGGCGCTTTATACTTACTTACTTTTACTGACGACTTCAGTCGAAAAACTTTTGGATACTTTTTAAAAGCTAAAAGCGAAGTTTTTTCGAAATTTGTAGAGTTTAAAAACCTCGTGGAAAATCAAATCGGGCGCAAAATAAAATGTTTACGGTCGGATAATGGTCGCGAATACGTTAACGGGCCAATGTCTAACTTTCTACGCGAAAACGGAATTATCCACCAAACTACAGTCCCATATAATCCACAGCAAAATGGAGTCGCAGAACGAGTTAATCGGACAATTATTGAGAAAACACGTACTATGTTACACGACTCGAAGCTACCCAAAGCTTACTGGGCAGAAGCTGCAAATACTGCAATCTACTTAAAAAATCGCTCTCCTACCCAGTCTCTCAATAATAAAATCCCTGAAGAAATATGGTCCGGTCAACAAATCGATCTCTCTCACCTGCGAGTCTTTGGTTGCGAAGCACACGTGCTAGTACCAAAAGAGAAGAGAACGAAACTTGAGTCCAAAACTCAAATATGTACATTTGTCGGATACTCGACAGAAACGAAAGGCTATCGCCTCGTAAATCCCTCAAATCCAAGAAAAATCATAACTGCTAGGGATGTAGTCTTTTTAGAAGACAATATACGAACCGTAGAATTCCAAACCATCAATGAAGATCACAGTCCTTCTGCCACAAATGATACAGTAGAAATTCAATTTCCAGTTCCTTCTGATATAATCCCAGGACAATCTTCGTCGACGTCACAGAGTAGTAGTACAGAAATACCCGTCAGTGAAACTGAAAATGTGCCTGCGCCTGTTGAAATTGAAAATGAAGAAGTCTCTGCAGACACTGAAGAGGCAGCTACAGTCCTTCAATCAGGCAGCACCACGAATGCTACCGCTAAAGACCCTGTCATTGTCGAACGAAGGTACCCTTTAAGAGAAAGACGTCCACCGGTGAGATTTCAGGAAAATCTCTTTCTTACATCAGATTTGGAACCAGAAACGTACAAAGAAGTAACTGATCACCCGCTCAAGGATAAATGGCTTGAAGCCATGAAGGCTGAATATAATTCATTGATGAAGCACGGCACCTGGACCCTAGTTGACAGACCTAACGACAGAAAAACCACCAAATGTAAATGGGTATTCAAAATCAAAAAGGACACATCTGGTCAAGTGACCAAGTACAAGGCTAGACTAGTGGCCAAAGGATTTACCCAAGTCGCAGGAGTCGACTATGGTGAAACTTTTTCCCCAGTCGCTAGACTATCTTCAGTACGTCTTTTACTCGCATTCGCTGTTCAAAATGGTTTGACTGTCGACCACCTTGATGTGGAAACAGCCTTTCTAAATGGAGACTTAGAAGAGGAAATATATATGGAACAACCGGAAGGCTTTTCCACTGATCCAAAACAGAAAGTCTGCCTACTTAAAAAGGCACTATACGGTCTGAAACAGGCGCCACGCCAATGGAATAAAAAAGTCTGCCAAGCTATGGCAGAATTATCGCTAAGTCAAGCACCGTCAGAACACTGTCTCTACTATAAGAGATCAGGCAGCGATATCTTAGTCGTCGCGGTATTCGTAGACGATTTCTTCCTAATGAGCACCAGCGGTCCCATGAAGGAGCATTTCAAAAAGGAACTTGCGAAAAAGTTCACTGTTAAAGATCTTGGTCCTCTAAGGGACTGCCTGGGCATGAGAGTCACCCAAAACAAGGGCACTATAACTCTCGATCAAACAAAATATATTGAGAAAATTATAGACAAGTTCGGCATGAATGATGCAATAAGCGTCACCACACCGCTAGAACCTGGCCTTAAACTAACACTCCCTGACAAGGATGAGGAGCCGTTTGAAGCCCCATATCAGGAGCTTATCGGATCTTTAATGTACATTGCGATTTGTACGCGACCTGATATCGCACATTCGGTCTCATACCTTTCTCAATTCAATGCACATTACGGGGGGGTACACTGGAAATCCGCCAAGCGCGTCCTTCGTTACCTAAAAGGGACGAAGGATATGCGGCTTAATTTTCAATCCAACGGCCAGTTTTATCCAATCGGTTTTTCAGATGCCGACTATGGAAACAACCTAGTCGATCGCCGGTCGTATACTGGTGTTGTGTTTATGATGAGTGGAGCACCTGTGTCTTGGGAAGCCCGCAAACAGCGCACAGTTGCCCTCTCGACCACAGAGGCCGAGTACATGGCACTGGGCGAGGCTTGCAAGGAGGCTATTTACCTAAAATCACTCATCCAAGAAGTCTTCGCTATCACTCATACTCTGATCATCCACACAGATAATCAAAGTTCAATCAAACTGGCACACAATAACACATATCATGCACGTACCAAGCACATTGACATTAAACACCATTTTATTAGGGAATCATTATCACACGACGACCTCACCATCAAGTACATCCACACAAATGAAATGTTAGCAGACATCCTCACAAAACCATTACCAAAATTGAAACATTACAGGTGCATCAAATATCTAGGTTTAGGTTAGGTGTAGGTTTTGTATGTTATGTCCTTTTTCTTTTAATCAGTGAGTGTCATATAAATATAAAGTGTAGATAATTGATAGGTGTTTATAGTGTGTATATATAGGATTTTTTTTTGGTGCTAGTGTTAAGGTGTACAGTGAACTTTGATATTTAGTGTTATATGTATATAGGGTGTTTCCATTGCGGGGGGGTGTTGAAACTCTTTGGTTTCTGTCCAATAAGAAACACCCTGGCCGCCTTTTTACATGTCTTTTTTTGTATATTCTGTTTGATGTTCTATGCCAAATTATCTTGATAAAAATACGTTTTTACTAACACACTGCGTGGTTTATTTTATTCTGCTTATTTTACTCCTTGTAGTAACTATATGGAAAATATAGAAAAACATTGAATATGCCAGCTGCATCTCTTTCCGGGCATGCTGTAAAAACCAGCTAAGGGATTCGAGGGTTTCAGTGTATTGCAAGTTAGGCGATGTGCTGACATCCCGTCACTATAGCAATATACATAATAATCATATGAAATATCCCTCAAAACTTGTCAGACGTGGCGAAATGACCTTTGGGTAGTTTTCGGTCTGCCTACCCCGTTAGGAATAAAGACTTCTATGTATGTATGAAGGTCTCACTATACTTCCTTGTGGGACGCCACCATCTGTTAGAGTTATGTAGGAAAGGATGTAATGGATATCCCGGGAAATAGACTTGCACCGAGTAGACATTCCGGTAATTGGACCTTAAGTGCTAGAAGGCTTAAAACGTATTTATCCAAAAAATGCTATTGTTAAGGTATCGAAAGCCTTTGCTAAATCAAAAGTACTTACTATTTATAACCACTGCTTTACTGTACCGCATAAATATCTTTTTTTATTCACACACTTGTCGTCAGAACTAGTATAACTATTGAATTTATCTTCAAGCGGTATGGGCGCTCCGCGAGCACCCTCCCCGCCAGATCCGTGAAGGCCTCTCACAACGTTGCGCGCGATCACTCGCAGCGTATAGAAGACATTGCGCTTCACCCTCATCGGCTGGTCAACTCGTGCTCCCCGAGAGCATGAAACTGTTGCCGCTGTATACTTCGTGTATGCTTCGCTGTGATGCGATTGCTGGAGGTATGTGTCGAATAGCCCTACAAAGACCATAGATTAATATTTTTTGCCTTATTGAAATCAGTTGTAACATTAACTCAGTAAATAACATTCGTATTAATGCTAGTAACAATTATATTAATTTGTTTTATTGATATAAACTATAAAAAGAGTCGGACCTAAGACACTCCCTTGAGTGACGCCATAGTAAATTTTTCACTAAGTTTTATACACGGTTATCCTCTTTCAGAAAAGTATACTCTTTGAGGCAGATCTGAAACTATTTTAATATTAACATTCTTATTCTGATGGTAACAATATCGAAGGCTTTAGCAAAGTCAAAAATAAAGGCTTGCTTTAAACATCGATTTATTCTGAAAAATTCTATTGACACGGTATCGAAAGCCTTTGCTATATCAAAACTATCTTACCACCAAAACGATTAACGCTGTTCCAATTAAATTAAGCCATCAACAAAGTGAATTTTGATTGCTAAAACCGATCAAAATTGTGTGACTCACAGTACCCAATAATATAAAAAACCTTGTGGTTAATAACTAACTAATTGTAATTTTGGTTTCCTTTTCTCAGGCCCCGACCTAACCTGCGACGATCGTTCCTGCGCCATGTACCGCGCGCTCACAGCTGACGTGGTGACGTCAGTCGTCTACACCTACCCGCGGTTACTACCTCTACACCGTCTACCACAACAGCAGACTACAATGTTGAGGGCTTCCGTTGATAAGATGAACGACCAAGGAGTCTATCTACTCGGTAAGTTTTATTAGTACCTCTGTGTTGAGATTTTCGCGGGTTTTTTGAACCTTCACGGGCTGTTAATGTTTCGGAGTAGTTGTTGCTGGAATATCTAACAAAAAATAATTTAAAATATTATTCTAATTATAGATTCTACTAACACACAGAAGTCGTGCCTACGAGAAAGATCTATTGTTTCGTATCTCGTAATTTTTGACTTCTTGTTTGATGTCATTTACACGGATTATAGTAAGGCATTTGACATAATCCAACATGACCTTCTTCTATTGCTAAAGCTTTCTAGTATAGGCATTAGATGCAACCTTTTAAGTGGTTTGATTTTTAAATAAGAAAGCGTCAAATGCGATAGTAATAATTAATTACATTTAAAAATAAGTCAAAATTACAAGTGGCGTTGCGCAGGGATCTGCACTCGGTCCGTTACTTTTAGTAATATATATTTTTTTGAATTGCCCTCACGTATAAATTTTGTTACAGAGAACGGTGTTCACATGTTAATCTGGGTGGGCTCAGCGGCGCCGGCGGAGTGGGTGCGGGATGTATTCGGAGTAGCCGCACCACATCTAGTGG
This sequence comes from Scrobipalpa atriplicella, assembly GCA_029255725.1. NCBI lineage: Eukaryota > Metazoa > Arthropoda > Insecta > Lepidoptera > Gelechiidae > Scrobipalpa > Scrobipalpa atriplicella. The sequence continues at coordinate 32,909 of JARACY010002219.1, read as the reverse complement.
ACACACAGGTCAGTTAGATATGATTGATTACGAATATTTATTGTGTGGTGTAGTTTTCAACAGGGGACAGCTGGGTCGAATAACAAGCACTGTTAAGTCCGATGTTTTATGATAATTTAAAATTAACCTTACCCAGGTGTGCGAGCTCCCAGTGCTGGATAACCCTACAAGCGAAGCAGTGCGCGGAGTGATCGCGGACGCTAGGCGCAAGAGACGCACCGCTATGCGGGTGAGTGGACATTCATTACTTCACTTACAGGGTGTAAGGGAAAGCTTCCCGAAAACTGATTTATTTATCGTATGGCATTATTTGCTGCGAGGTCCAGAGGACAGGTGCAGCAGCCGGTTGTGTTGCACTCTTAGCACCGCCCGGGGTCACGTGTAGGGTTTTTAAGATAGTTCCTACGGACGTGGCAACATCGACCAATAACGACCACTAATTAGAAACAGTGACCGGGACCGACGGCTTAACGTGCCCTCCAAACGTGCCCTCTTAGCACGAAGTCTACAGTGCGCATCATAGGCCCCCTGATCACCAAAAATTGAAATACAGTCACCTAATATTCTTCATCATCAATAATCACCTGGTTATATCGATCACCAAATAATTATATTGCTTACCAAAATAAGTAATAGAAGTGTTTCTAAAACTTGATTACCAAACAATATGAACGTAATTGACATAACTAAATTACTAACTAAATTAGAACTTAAAATTTAAGAAATTATCACCAAAAAATTATATCGATTACCATCAATAATCACCCCGACCAGAAAATTTGTATGCAAAAAATAAATAAATAAAGTTTGATCAATCCGTATTAGTTTGCGGTATGCTGTCCCTTACATCTGGTATGAAGCTTGTTGATATAATTGTTGAACATAGTTCAGATTAGTCCAGTTTAATTATTTATTTGTTGTTTATTATCTTCTTCAGCACATTTCCTTTCGATTGCATGTTGTGTTTTGTTTTACTAACTAAATGCATGTAGTATCAATTTTTGATTTGTAAATAGTTGTGTTCAAGCTTGCATAAATGTATAATCCGCACGAAAAGAGGTATTTACTACATTAATTTGTGAATTGTACTCCTTACATTTTAAACCGAGATAAATCTATTTCAAATACTTAGAGAAAGTAGCAGTAAGTGGTCATTTCGAGAAAGAATCATTCTAAGAAATAGACTTTTGGGGAAAAGGTAATTTTGAAATAGTCACACGTCAGAGGGAAATTGTCATTCGGGAATAGTCAGATGACATTTTTGAAAACAGACTTTTGGGCCAAATTATATTCAGTGGACTTTTTGGAAAAAGAAAAATTACATTCAGTGGACTTTTTGGAAAAAGAACTCTTTTTGGAATAGTCAGTTGGCGTTTTGGAAAAGGATATTTTAGTAAAGAAACTTTGGCGACAGCCAATTTAGAACTGTCAGTGGTTTTTTTTTTAAATTAGTGCATCGTGCGTGCACTATTTCACAAAGTATTTGTAATTTTTTTTTTTTTTTTTTTTTTACTTTCTTAGGGAAGCTAACAGCTACAACAACTTAATATCAAAGTAACAAAAATTAAGCCAATTATAAGCTTCCACAAATAATAATAATACAAACCTCTTTACACCGTTGTATCTAGTACCTGTATAGCACTGTAGCATGCAATGTCGTTTGGTACCTATAGCTGTCAGTAGTGCTGCTGTCCGGCGCCGGACAGACTGCCTTCCGAAGACTGCTGGTTGAAGACCGAGGATTGGACGGATCGCCAGCTTATACGGAGCATTTGTTGGAGACCCATCGCGTCGTGCAGGGTTTGATGTATGTTTTATCATTATATACAGGGTTTTAAAAGACAGGAGAAGAAGACCGATAGAGCTGCGTTGATATCTCGATCCACAAGTATAAAGAAAATATTTTTATTGCCGAAGGAGTCGTAACGGACGGAATACACATTTTTTTATAATAATAAATTCCAAAATTTTTAACCACATGACCACTTGACCACGGCCCGTGAGACAGGGAAAATTACCTCCGAGAGGAGAGATTATCAAAAGAAAAAAAAAGAAAAAAAGTAATAACTTTATTTTTCCTCATCAAACAGTAATAATTGTGGACAAATATAAATACGTTTGGAGAGGCTGGCACCTAAATTAGGGAAACCCTGTATTATAGGAGACCAGGCCTGATTATGATTTTGGTATCAAGATATCAACCAGTTATTTTATAGATCCTTATCTGCTGAGCTGAGAGGATTCAAAGCTTGGACGATTCCCAGCTGTGGCTCCCAGTCATCGTCGACTCTCGGAAACTATCCGTACGAAAAAAACAAAACTAGGACAATGAGCAGTTTTGTTGTGCGAGTGACCGTTCACTGAAAAAAAAAAACTTGATGATACAATGTTACAAACTGATTTTTAGTTGGTGGTGGTTTTTGAGGGTTGAGCTTGGGCAGATTTTTTTAAGATAATTTCAGAACATTTTTGGTGCGTCCTCTGCAGTTCATGTTAATAAGGTAGGTAGATAAAATACTATGATTTTACTGTTTTGTGTAGGAATTTTTTTTATAATAGTTTTTTTGGTTTTTGGTGGCGTGAGCTTGTTTGATTATTTTGCAACGTGTGAGGTTTGTTTGTTGTTTTTATTAAGATTTTCTATAATATTTAAGTTAAATGTCTCATATAAGAGTGACCGATATTCAAAACTTCTTTTCTGGTCGAATCTATCAACGATCCGAAGGACCCTGTTGTCGGAGTTTTTAAACCGCCTAATAGCACAGCTTATAGGCCTCTTACATGGTTTTTGCACAGACAGCGACCGGGACCGACAGCTTAACGCGCCCTTCGAGCCACGGAATCCTTTTTCTTTTCAAACAGTGATTCAGCCTGTAACGGCCTAACCAAACTGAGGGAAATCTCACAAAGTGAATACACATATCTCTAGATATATAAATATACCTTATTCTTCCGCAGGTAACCGTAATGCGGCAACACGACAAGCTAGAAGCAGTCCTCCGTCAGTTCCTAGTAGAAGACCGCGGTTTGGACGGCGCCGCGTCCTACGTGGACTTCCTCTGCCACGTGCATAAGGAGATCCGAGCACTGCTATAGCACTTAGCATACCCTTATTAAGTGCCTACTAGGCACCAGTCTACAGGTTGTAGGTAAACTTGCGACTATTCTTACAAAGTCCATTTCGGAATGGACTTTTTGAGAAAAATACATTTTCAGAAAAAATAAAAGATCCTTTTCTGTAAAAGTCTTTTCCCGAAAATGACGCCATCTTAAAATGCCCATTTCTCCTAATGTCTTTCTCAATATGTCCTTTGATTTTGGAAGAAGATTTACTCCGTAAATTCCTAGAGGAAGGCCGTGGTTTTGACGGCGCAGCTTCCTACGTGGACTTCCTTTGTCACGTTTACAAGGACATCCGAGCACTGCTATATCACTTTGCACACTCTTATTAAAGAGCTGCAGGTTTTAGGTAAACTTGCGACTAGCGTAACTCTTTTCTGAAAAGGCCCATTTCGGAATGGACTTTTCGGGGAAATGGACTTTATGGAAACAAGAAATTATTTCTTTTTCTGGTAATGGCCCTTTCTGGAAATGTACATATCTGACAAATCTCCTTTTCTCAAACTACTTATGCTTTCGACAAGAAATCATCAATATAATACTAATATCCTGTTCTTTGAATAAATGGACTTTTTGGGAAAAAATAATTTTAAGAAATCTATGATATCCTTTTGTCTTATTATTCTCTTCTGATGAAAAGTATAATTAGAGGAAAACATGTGCATTCGTTTATTAAACAAAATACAGTAAGGGGACAGGACATATTGAGAACAAGGCATTTCAAGAAAATAACATTCTGGGAAAAAGACGATCAGAGAAACTTGAGAACGTGCAAGTTTACCTATTAGTGAAATGTCGTCAAAAGTGTATTTAAAATAATAACGAAATGTCTACTTGACCTCAATAAAAGATTATAACGCGACAGAATGGAAATACCAAGGAGTTCTCACTTTTTTACTTCGCCTATTCGAATGATAATATAATCGCATGTCGTAGTGACTTTTGTACGAATGGCTGACAAATCACTAGACCATCACTAGACTGAAGTATGTCTGTTCTCATCATTATTATGAATTGTGTTCTGTAGGTATTTAAAGAAGATAGGGCTGGTATGAATATCTTAAAGAAAACTTAGGCAAAATACAATTTCTGTTTGTTTTCTTATGATCAGATTGTCAAAAGTCTGAATTTTAAATGGTCACGTCACGGTTTGGTAAACTCAAAATAAAATAAGAAAGATAGACATTTGGTGCACCTTTAAAACTTAATTCGAAATATTTAAGAAAAAGACCATTTAAAATTCTGACATTTAGAGAATCTGACGTTAAGAGAATACATATTTTAAAGTAGGCTATGTAAGGGTCTCCTTACTGCAATGTTAAAATATGACATTAATAATATGGCAATAACTTATTGTTTTGTAGAGAAACTATATTTTAACGGCGATTTTTTAATGCGACTGTACAATGTCTACCTTTTATCAGAGATGCCACGAATATTCCGTTCCCAAAATAGCCATTTCCATTTACGTCATTTTTCAAAACGTCGATTTCCCTTTACGTCGTTTTCCCATAATGACCAATTCCCTTTACGACATTTTCGCAGATGGCTTTCTTTAAGTGCTCCGATCATTTGTGACATCCCTAATTTTATCTATCTAAATACTTCTTTGCCATGTTGTCAGTTAACTTCTCTAAACAAAGTATTACGTCTCGGGAGATGAGGTTGTTAACATGTTAGACTTGGATGTTTTGGGAATATTGAAAACTAGGTTATTTTGTAAAAATACTGAGCTCAGCTTTTTGGTTTAATATCTTGAAATAGTCTTCTTCCAACATTTATGAAATGTAACATTTTAACCGAAAAGCGAGCTATTTAGTCTTAAACGTTAGAATAGGACCATTTTTCATATTCCATATATTTTTTTTATTCTTTATGAATGAATGTTAAGAAAATTCAGTTTTTGTATGATATCATAAACACATACATCATTGATTCCGAAGTGTGACAATGGGGATAAAAACGCAAAGCTAATTGCAGCTGGCGCCACTGTTGAGTGTTCCAAAAAAGACCAATGAGAAGACACAAAACTGACATTAATATTGACATTGACAGATTACTGACCAATCACAGGAAAAAGGAACACTCAACAGTGGCGCCATTTAGTTCTCAGTTTTTAAACCCATTGAAGTTAAAAATTGTAGATCAGATAGATATTAAATTCTATTATTATTATTCTTTATTATTACATTATATCGACTGTATTGGAGTGTAAATAAAATATATTGGCATTATAGTTTTTTTTTATTGTTTTATTTGGAAATATTTATATTCATTGGTAAATTGTAAACGCATAAAACGAGACCAGAAATTATGGTGACACAATTAAAATTATTTCAATAGAAACTAAATAACAATTTGGGTGATTTGATGGGGGACATTCCTATTATTTCTTAAACATTCTCTAATCACAGTATACAAATTCTGGAGCTCCTTTTCTTCGGCTTCGGATAAATGACCTCGACTATAGGCCCCTTGTAGTACTTGGCGCAGCGGCGTTTGCAAGTCGGGGGGCGGAGGAGAGAGGCGGTCACCGCCACCGAGGAGGGGTGGCGGCGGCAAGCGCGAACCATCATCGACAGCAGGCTCAGCGCCAGCAGGAACATCCAGCACCACGACATGGTTAAGCTGAATAAAATAAATACGAGCATGGTGAGTGTAGCATGATATTTCACGTCATTGTATAGTAAATAATTTTGCGTTCGAAGCGAGTGCGATACTACGTTAATAATCGAAATAGGATCTTTACCTAGTTTAAACACTGTTCAAAATCTTCACTTTGTTCTAGAGGCTTGTGATCGGTCACATAGGCCGCAAATGGTCCATAACTTTCACTCGAACTTTCTCTTGAAGGTCGTGGCGACTCTGGTTATGTCTTTTAATAACAGGTCCGTACATTGTCCAGCCAATCGGTCGAACCCGCCGACCCAAGTGCTTTCCGCACTCTAAACAACCAGCACAAGTCTTCCGTTTAGGCTTCTGCCTACATATCCTCTTTGCCAAATACAACTCTAACTCGTGGTCATGCGAGTGGTCTCTACGTGCCTGTCGCTTTAGTACATCTTTTGTTACAATAACGTCTTTTCCCATCTTCTTCTTTCGGGGCCCTGGGTCGGATTTTACGCAGTATATTCTATGGGCGCAAATGTTGTCGCAGCGTCGCGGTTTCTTGCAGCATTTGCTGGCGCAAATGCTGTCGCAGCATCGCGATTTCTTGCATTGGGAGCACGCAGCCACGATATTATAGGCGCAAATGTCGCAGCATCGCGATTTCATGCATTTGGAGCACGCAGCCGCGATTGATAGTAAACAGAGGAATGCTAATAGTGTGAACAGTAAATACTTCTTTAAATAGAGCGTGATGGGCATAATGAAACATTTGATCTGGAAAAGAACACGTATAACTCGGATTCAAAAATAACTACATACATACATAAAATCACGCCTTTATTCCTAATGGGGTAGGCAGAGCGAAAACGACCGAAAGGTCATTCCGTCTGACAAGTTTTGAGGGTTATTTCAGATGGTCATGTGTATTGCTATAGTGACAGGTTGTCAGCCCATCGCCTAAATTACAACACATTAAAACCTTCGAATCCCTTAGTTGGTTTTTACAGCATGCCCGGGAGGAGATGCAGCTGGCACATTCTATGTTTTTCTATCTCTCCCAGTCCAGCATGCAAGAATACCTTGGACGAGTTGTTTCGTCCAAGAAGAATACGTTGTACAAAAACAAATAATGATCACCTATGTATGGACTGTCCAGTCCAGGGTCCGATCTCTCCGACGACCTCTGCGCCATAGAGACAGTTAAATACGTCAATAACACGAGTCTTCACTTTTTTAAACGACTCCAAAACAAAGGAGGAGGTTCTCAATTCGGTTGTATGTTTTATTATTTACTTACATTTTACCATTCATTTGTTTGCCTTACAAAATAATCACCTAACTGGTGTGACATGTGGATAAGTTTAGCTTGGTTCAACTACTTAGATTTCACGTTTGTTAGTGCCTTGAAGGTTTACTGAAAACAAAACAAAAAAAATAAGTAAAATGACCAATAACAATTAGGCTAATTTAATGGGAAGCAACATACAGGATGTAACGGAGAAAAAACTAAAGAATAAAACTGAACTATTTTTTCTGAGGAAAATATTTCTGTAACGCTCTATACCGGGTGTAAGGGACAACTTACCAAAAACTGATAGTAACAACTTTCACCAGGAAATTCTTTCTGGAATTGAAAGAAAAATGGCTTTTCCATACAAATTTTCAGTTCGCGGTGTTCATTTAGTATGGGAAAGTAAAAAAAATCATTACCTGAAAGAATTTCCTGGTGAAAGTTCAGTTTCGTTGACTGAGTGAACCCTATCAGTGACTGGCACCCTGTCCTGTCCCTTACACCCGGTATATACCTTTTTTGACCTACCTAGATATAGATATGACTTCGATTATAGGTTTCTTGTAGTTACACGCGAGACAATGTGGAGGACATTTCTTTTTGCACCCAGCTGTCTCCAGTATCAATGAGCATATGCTTAGAATTGATAGCAAGATTTTCATATATAGGTTCATCATATAAGTTTAATATTTCGTCTTCAATTCATCTAGGTGTTATAAGCAGTATATTACAAGATATAAGAAATTGCCGATGTAAGTTTGAGACATAAACTACCCATGAATCTGAACAACTTGCCCCGAGGAACATAGGTCGACATATGAAAAAAAAATTGGGCGTTCCATACAAAATGAGATTTACAGTTGCTGGAACTATAGCGACTTTTGTTCCTTCGGGTAAGTTGGTCAGTTTCATGGATAGCGGTTTATACTAAAATCTGGTCATTAATTTTTTTTACACCTTGTTTATCAGTCAGATCAGAATAGTGATAGTTATGCCTTGTCCTTCTAACTACCAAAATATGGCGTCAATCGTGACTTCCAAGTCTTATTTGGTTCCAAGCAAACTTGGAACTATTTAGGTTTAGGCTCAATAATCTCTATGGTAGGGCCTTTATAGTTGATGATACAATCCGTGACACATTTCTTGGGAGGCGTATCTGCTGACGATGAAACGGGCGGTGTAGTGCGTTTCTTACACGACAAAACGTTCACAAAAATAGATGTGAGAATCGCCAGTAAAAAATAAAACATGCTGTGTTCTACGACATGGCCATTGGGATTGGGAATTCATGCAGTGAATATTCGGGCGGTGGTGCGAACGGCGGAGGCGTCTTGCGGCTAAAACAAGGTTAAGTCTCGTATATTATAAAGCGATCTCAAGATTGAGAGCAATATTGAGTGCGGATTTGACAGGTTTTTTGTACTGGAATGACATTTCTGATACGAACTCAAACTCGCTGTCACTCTTGAGAGCTGATTATAAATACGGGCCTAAATGTACTGATGACATGTGGCCAGGTTCATTTACGGTGGAACCAAGTATTTTAAACAGTACGTCACATTCTATGGGGTCGAGGAGTGGACCTAGGTGGACCACGTCGCGGTGATGATAAGATAACTTCTGCGCCCCGCCGCCGTTGGCGTCCCCATTCCCATGGCCAGGCCGTTATAGACTTTTTAGAAAAAAACTAAAATTGGTTACCCTCTCATAGGGAGTTCGTTGCCATGGCATCTATTGAATTTAGATTTGATTCTAGCTTTAAATTAAAAAACCGGCCAAGTGCTAGTCGGACTCGCGCACGAAGGGTTCCGTACCATCATTTATGAATGTAGCAAAAAAAAATCATGTCTGTTGTCCGACTCGCACTTGGCCAATTTTTAGTATTTTTTGTTATAGCGGCAATAGAAATACATCATCTTTGAAAATTTCAACTATCTAATTATCACGGTTCATGAGAAACAGCCTCCGAAACATTATTTACAAAAACAAGCAAAAAGAACATGTTTTTTGTATGAGAGCCCCCCCTTAATATTTTATTATATTCTGTTTTTTAGTTTTTGTTGTTATAGCGGCAATAGAAATACATCATCTGTGAAAATTTCAACTGACTCGCTATCACGGTTCATGAGATACAGCCTGGTGACAGACAGACGGACGGACAGCGAAGTCTCGAAGAAGTAATAGGGTCCCGTTTTTACCCTTTGGATACGGAATCCTAAAAACAGACAAACTATGTAATTGGTCATATCATGTCATAGTTGTACCTACAGTTGTTAACACACGCCAAGACTTGCAAAATTTAGCTTAAAAGAAGTTCAAAAAGACTTACTTATCCAGTCAGCTTGTTAGAGGCTAGAGCGTTCATAAAAACGTATCTTAGATTGACTCTCATAGTGGTTATCAGGGCTACTTTTCTTGGGACCATAGACTGTCCAGTAGGGTTCTCTCCTCGGATGTCCTTTGCAAGTCTCACAATTAGTACAAGGATTCTTGTATCTCTTTCTTTTTTCTGCAGAGTTTCTTTGGCAATATCTCCTGCAATGTTAAGGTGATTTTTTATTTTTGAATATTTTATGGCTTGGATTCAAGTCCTTTAAGCCAAGTCTTAATTTTCTACCGGCAAATGGTTGTTTTGAAATGGATATTTGTCCTAAACGAACGAACGAACGAAAGGTCAACCCAGCTGTCAGAGTTTTCAAGCCGCCAATCTTTAGCAATGACCTCTGACTTGGCTTAACGACTAATATCCGGGACAAACGGCTTAACGTGCTTTCCGAAGCACGGAAATGCTCGAGTTGTTATATCAATACCGGTCACCCATCCATGGCTTGGCCACGGCGATGGTTGCTTAATATTCGTTATCGGAACGAATAAGAATTTGACCACGAGCGCTAATGTTTATAATATGTAAGTATGACGCAATAAGTAATATCAGCACCTGTGGCTTTCATGCTGGACTGGGAGCGATAGTAAAACATAGAATGTGCCAGCTGCATCACCTCCCGGGCATGCTGTAAAAATCAGCTAAGGGATTCGAGGGTTTCAGTATATTGTAATTTAGGCGATGGGCTGACAACCTGTCACTCCAGCAATATACAGATATATCTTAAGCAACCCTCAAAACTAGTCAGACGTAGCAGAACGACTTTGGTTTGGGCAGTTAACGCTCTGCCTACCCTATTAGGGATAAAGGCGTGATTTATGTATCTATGTATGTATCACCTGTATCTACAGTCGTTCGCATACTCATAACATTCAGGCTTCTTTAGTGGTGGTGGTTTGTTTCTTTTAATGTCTTCCTTCTGCGGTTGGTTCTTCTTGCATGCGTCCCCCAGTGTTAGAAGAGTGAAACATATTAACACAAATAGTAGAATGTAGTATTTTATCAGCTTAATGTTGGGCATGCCGCGTAATCTGGAAAAAATATTTACAAAAATAATAGCATGGTTTTTTTATTTATCGTATGGCATTATTTGCTGCGAGGTCCAGAGGACAGGTGCAGCAGCCGGTTTTGTTGCACTCTTAGCACCGCCCGGGGTCACGTGTAGGGTTTATAAGGTAGTTCCTACGGACGTGGAGCAACATCGACCTGTAACGACGACTATTAGAAACAGTCACCAGGACCAACGGCTTAACGTGCCCTCCGAAGCACGGAATTCTTTTTTCTTCCAGACTATCAGGTGGATTCAGCCTGCATTGTCCTTACCAAACTGGGGAAAATCTCGAATCTGGGGAAAATATGACGTTATCACAGTATAATAATATATGAGTCTGAACGTCAGACTATTGAATTATACTGTGACGTTATACTCGCAAGTAAAGATGTTTTTTTAGTTTTTATATTGGGATTGGCAGTTTAAGCGTACATACCTACTAAAACATAAAGGATTGACTGAAGTCAAGATTTACTCGGAAAAAGATGGATTCACATTTTACAAAGCGCTCGTGGTCAAGTGGTTATTGCTTATTCATTCTGATAACGAATGTTAAGCAAACATCGCCGTGATGGGTGACCGGTAGTGGTGTACAACTCGAGCGTTTCCGTGTTTCGGAAGGCACGTTAAGCCGTTTGTCCCGGTTAATATCGGATATTAGTCGTTAAGCCAAGTCAGAGGTCATTGCTAAAGATTGGCGGCTTGAGAACTCTGACAGCTGGGTTGACCAATAACCTGGTAAAAGCTAGGATTGAATCTGGTTTAATATTGTATGTAGATATAAGTCGTTAAGATATGTCAGAGGCCATTGCTAAGCAGTGGCAGCTTGAAAACTCTGACATCTGGGTTGGCCACTAACCTGGCAAAAGGCTTATCTTGGATTGGGTCTGGTTTCCCTTTTTGGGTTGCGGAGGTCAGATGGCAGTCGCTCTGTGTAAAAACCAGTACCTTCGATTCATCCCCTAGATTAGGTAGCCGACCGAAATACGTGAAGAGGTTAGGGAGAAAAAAAGTCAAAAGTCAAATAATTTATTTCCAAATAAATTCTTACGAACACTTTTAGAAAGTCACAAGCGAGTCTATTACAAAGAAAATTGTATCAATGTCACAAAAGAAAAAATATATCACAATGATGAAGGAGCACGAGAAACTCGCACTTTGCGGCCCCCCTTTCGTTTTTGCCTAAGATAATGGGAAGCATTCAAAATGTCAAAATGTACTTACACTTTTCATTTCTTGCACGGTTTAGAGGAATCGCAGACGATCTTCTTGGTGCCCCCGCAGCCTGTCACCACCTCCATCAGCCAAGCCAGGACTAAACACGCCCACATCAACACTTTGCCCCACATGGTGTCGCTATGAGTAACAGAATGTCAGCCTAAGGCCCGTATTTGTAATCAGCTCTCAAGAGTGACAGCGAGTTTGAGTTCGTATCAGAAATGTCATTTCAGTACAAAACGACCTGTCAAATCCGCACTTAATATAGCTCTCAATCTTGAGAGCGTTTTATAAATACGTCCCTAAAAGATCCCTTATATTGTTATTTATATTTCTGAGACCCCTGAAGACCCAGGGTTTCAAATTCCTCAGACAAACTCGTGAAACTGTATTTCCCTGATAAACGTCACCATGAGAAGAAGCCCGGATGGTGTAGTGGATAGGGCCGCGGCCTTCTGTGCAGGAGGTCGTGGTTCGAATCCCACCACGTACCAATGTGTTTTTCGGTTCGAATTTTATTTTATTTTATTTTATTTTATTTTATTTTATTTTATTTTATTTTATTTTATTTTATTACAATATAAGCTTACAGATTACTCCAAAGCGCTTATAAGTTAATTTATATTAAAAGGTTAATTACTAACTAAACTCATCCTGTTTAAATAAATGTACAATTTCTTTCTGAGAACATTATAACAATCATAAAATAAATCAAAGTCAGCGTCGGGTGACTGAACAATATCATTAAGTAGACCTATGACCCTTGCTGTGGGAGCCTGCTCAGCTTGCTGAGTGTGCAAGTCCTGCCCCACCGCGAACAGCGGCCGCGGCCTGCGCCCTCTCTGCCCGAGTGCACCCCCGTGCAAGAATCTTTGTGGCACAGCCACCAGGTTAATTCGGGCAAGAGTTTCCGGATTGTCAACTTTATTATTTAATAGCAAATAGTAATGGATGACCAGAAGAATTTTCCGACGTAACTCTAACGAATCCATCCCAACCGATCCGAGAACAAATAAAGAGGGATATAAGTACGGATAATACCCGTATTTCTTTTTATACAAGTACCTGGCAAACTTACGCTGTACTCTTTCAATCATGACCTGATATTTATTCTCTTTTGGGTCCCACACAATGGCATTGAACTCAAGTCTGCTACGAACATATGCATTGTACAGCGCCAGGGCAACTGTACCATCATTAAAAGCAGAAGTAATTCTCATGATGAAGCCTAACATTTTTGAAGCTTTGGCGCATGTAGCTATTATATGTTCTTTAAAGTCAAGACTTGAGCTCAATACCAGACCCAAGTCCCTAATATGATCAACTCGTTCCAAAGGTGTTCCGGAAATAGTGTAAAAAGTAATTTGGGGAATAAGTTTTCGAGTAAAAGTGACAATTTTACACTTATTCTCATTAAAAGAGAGGCGATTTCTTTCACTCCAATCAGTTACTGCATCAATGTCACGTTGTAACTCAATGCAATCATTTGATTCAGCAATTGAGTGGTACAATTTTAAATCATCCGCAAACAATAGACACTTAGCAGTCCTCAACACCTCTGGAAGGTCATTGATCATAATAAGAAACTGGGTTGGACCCAAAGTACTGCCCTGACTTACTCCGGATCTAGTATAATACTGAGAGGATTCATAAGGACCTATACGGACATACTGCGCTCGATCTCCCAAATATGATGCGAAAACTGTAACAGTTTAGGAGTGAATCCAAGTGAAGCCATTTTGCTAAGAAGAATGTCGTTATCAACTACATCAAAAGCCTTTTTAAAATCTAAGTATGCCGTATCTATTTGACGACCCAGATCCATTTCAGCTGTGACATAATCAATGAAGTTAATATGACTGGTTGTTGTAGATCGGGCTGTATATATGTACCTACGTTTATTCGGCGCTTTTACGGTGAAGAAAAACATCGTGAGGAAACCTGCACCTACGAAGAAATTCAAAGGTTGTGTGCCTAACCTAATCTAGGATTGGGTCTGGTTTTCCTTTTGGGTTGCGGAGGTCAGATGGCAGTCGCTCTGTGCAAAAACCAGTACCCTCGGTCAATCACCTAGATTAGGTAGCCGACCCCGAGAGATACAGGAAAAAGGGTAGGAAGATGATTCCAGCACCAGAAATATCAGAACTATGATGAACAGTGATGAACGGTTCCCTGCCACATGTACTCCAGAATCTTTTCAGGTTCAAAACTATAAGCTATTCAAGATCAACCTTCCAATGTTATTTCTAAAATATGAGTGTCACATATGTCGAAATCTATGAGTATATACTTACAAGAGTAAACTGTTTAACTGTGAACTTAGTTTTAAGTGTAGTTAACTATTTACTAATTGAAGATACCCATAATGTGCTTTGGAGTTGCCATCTTGATTCTGTAAATGAAAAAAATTGTTTTGAGTCTTTCCACCTTATGTAACTTATATCTAAAATCTAACTATTCGCTAAAAAATACAACTATGGTGGACTATGACCCAAACCAATGATTTTCATTCACAAAATCAAGCCAAGAATCAAAAGACCGAAATTTTAACAATATTATTTACTTGAGGACACGGGTTGGTAACTTATTTAACATTGAATTGCGGAAATACATTTCAGACTTTGGCAGCGTTCATAATCTTCTTAGCAAAGGAATCTTCAACACGATCCTCATTATTTTCATGACGAACTCATGAAAGACGAGACTTATAGCAGCCCCGATTGGTACCCAGTACCACAACAGTATCTCCTCATAGGATCTCTTCTGCAGGGCGCATGGTTTCCGTGCGCTGGCCTGCAAGGGAATCCTCTAGTTTTATCTCTCCCCCTTTCTCTCTTCCTCCTTCTCTGGTTCCTGAATCTATTAATTCTTCCCCAGAGTTTTGGGAGTGGTGGTGCTTTCTCTTTCGGTCTGGGGCGGTAGCATGCGGATGCCAACGCGACGAAAATGGTTACCAGTGCCAGAAGCAACAGTATGCAATGCTGGTGTAGTTTTACCATTGCTGATCTGCAAATAATGTTTATTATTGAGTACGTTTGGGAGTGGTACAAAATCTATCCTTTAGCAGTTCACCCGGGGAAACGTTAAACAGGCTTCCTTGGATATGTCCGGCTGAATAATAAAAAATAAGCGGTGATAGGCTTTGCAAGTAGTCTCTCTCCTACTTGATACAGGCGCCAAACAACTGTTTTCCGTGGATGTGTGAGAAATAACAGTACCCCGTTTTTGGATGAACTCCTTCCATTGCTGACTACGTCTTAATCACTACTGGTTTAGACTAGAGTCAAGAAGCGAAGCAAAAAAGAACCAGGTATTGTTACCACAAACAAAATTAGTCAAGTAATCGGAAATATCAAGGATTTTGATGCAAAACCTGGATTTGTTTGTATAGAAGTATATTTCAGTAGGTTACTTTTGCAATAGGTGTTTTTGGCTTATCGTACGAAGTGAATAAAAAGATGAATAACCTACCTATTTAGAGATGATGAGAACTTTCAGAATACGGTATAGCTTTGGTAGCGGGCAATTTCTTTGATGTCATCATATGTCTGTAGATATTACGACGTCGGGTCATTGTACCCGTCCATGCGAGTCACCAACATAGCTACGAAGACCTGGAAAATACACCTGCC
Organism: Scrobipalpa atriplicella; assembly: GCA_029255725.1. Taxonomy (NCBI): domain Eukaryota; kingdom Metazoa; phylum Arthropoda; class Insecta; order Lepidoptera; family Gelechiidae; genus Scrobipalpa; species Scrobipalpa atriplicella. The sequence goes on along the minus strand of JARACY010002219.1, from coordinate 17,604 downwards.
TATCCAGAATCACCATACCAAAAACCAGAAAGCTCAAATATTCTGATTTATTTGGTTTGGTATTTTTGAGGATATAAGCAAGTTATATATAGGTCAAAATTACCGATAAGTTTCACACGTACAAACATTGGTTTAGGTCAAGTCTTAACTACTGAACGTACTCTACGAAACACGAAAATAGATCCCTGTGTTCCACTTACCGGTTTTTCACCGATCCGTGTATAAAAAATTAGTTTATCACTGGAATTTTTCTGAATTTGTTTGATGTTTTTTTTTATTGAATCTGAAAAGTGTGACAGCACATGTCCTATTAGACGGATGTCAAATAGAATATTTTGAATATTTTTCTATCAGAGTGTGAAAAAAAGAAGATTTTATCATGTATTTTTTTTTACTTGGAATGGGTTAGCTTTTGACTCTAGACGCGGCAGCGACTTTCTCTAATCAGTGCTCTAGACACAAAGGTCAGCGATAACCGTGACAGAGTCGACGATGGAGCGAGCTAACCCAGAAGACGCCTGGTAGCCTCACGCACCGACAGAACACAGCAAGCTTTTTGGTGCCGTACTCCGTTAGAGGGTGGTCGCGAGCCAAGCGGCCCCTTGCGGTGCCTACCACCGCTTTGTTGGGATCATTCAGCCGATGAGGCTGTTTTGAAAGTAGCTACGACGGTACCCACATTTTGAGTCTGTTTTGATAACCTTGAAAGTCTTAATAGTCTTGTACTTCGCAGAACGACCATGAAGGTCATCTTGGTCGTTTCACAAACTATTTGGATGCATATCGTCGGTGAGCAAACATCACCGCGCAAGTCGTTTTTGGCGGTTCCGACATTAGTAAGCACTCAAGAGTGACAGCGAGTTTTGAGTTCGTTGTCATTTCAGTACAAAACGGTCTGTCAAATCCATACTTAATATTGCTCTCAATTTGAGATCGCTTTATAAATACGAGCCTAAGAGACAAAATTTCCAAAAAATATAAATTTTGCTGATTTCTGATGTCCATTGAAAAGTCAAAACCCGTCTGTGGTCAAAACCAAATTAATCTCGTTATGTTTGTGATAATTCTAATAAAACAATAAAACAAAGCAGTTTTTTATCCTCCCTAAAAACTAAATGACTTGCGCGATGAAGTTTGCTCACCGACGATATATATTATCATAATGAAAAGCACAAAAACTGACATCATTTTCCAGGTTCATTATTATCATTATAATCCTAAAGACCAAAAGTAAACAGAACTCAAGCTGTCGTCACGTCGGGAATCAAAGGCTGAATAATTTATTTCCAAGACAGTTTGAGTATCAACATACATAGTACATACATACTATCACGCCTGTATACCTAATGGGGTAGGCAGAGCGTCAACGACCCAAACCAAGGTCGTTCCACCACGCCACGTCTGACAAGTTTTGAGGGTTGTTTACGTTGTTGTTTAGATAGATCTGTAATTGCATATTGCTGTAGTGACAGGTTGTCAGCCCATTGCGTAAATTACAATATAGGTACTGAAAACTTCGAATACTTTAACTGTTTTTTACAGCATGCCCGGGAGGAGATGCAGCTGATACATTCTGTTTTTCTATAACTCCCAGTCCGGCATGGAAGTAATGAGTAGGTATCTACACCCCTCATTGCTACACGATTACTTACTACATAGCTCTTGGTCCCAGCCTGACTTGTACATTTTCTGCTCCACAGTAGTTTCTGTTCTCACGGCGTGTCAGACATGGGCACCATAGTTTCTTGCTACGAGAACAAGCTTGTACCAGACTCGAAATCAGCATGCATAGCATCAGCAGGATGTACTTCCTAGCATTGAAATAGATAGGCTTATTGATCGAGGTTATACTAAATCTCCCTTTCTGGTTGTTCATTATGAAAATGTGATCATTTTGGTGAAGTGGTCATTTTGTGAAAATCAGTAGTCATTTTGGTGAAGTGTTCATTTTGTGAAAATCAGTAGGTAGTCATTTTGGTAAAGTGGTCATAAAGTGGACATTTTAGTAAAGTAGTCTTTATGTGCCTAAAGGTTTTATCCCTTATCCCTTAAGGCAACGACAGTTATAACAACAGTTAGATTGAGTTTTAACTATTACTCCTCTGTACTTCCATAACTTTATGTATTTGTAATTTTGTAGTGTACCTATCCTATGTGGCTTCTACGCCACAAGCGGTGACTCGATGAGTTGTGTAGACTCTACACTCGTCATCATTAATGTAAGAGCATTGCTCTTGTCGGTTGAGTATTATGAAGTAAACGCCAGGTCTCCCTGCATTCCGCCTTCTCCTTGACTTCCTTGTACGACATGACCTTAATCTTTTCCTCTTGGTCTTCCCCTTCCTCTCCTTCCTTCTATCTTTCCTTCAATATTTGTCTTTAGTAACTGGTCATGTTCATTCAGGGATATTGATATTCAGGGAATGAACATTCCGGGAAATGGACCTAATAATGCCCCTAGTGGACAATCCGTGCCTGAGGGGTCTAATAAAGCGCCCTATCATCTTTCCTCTCCTATTTTAAAATGTTTCTCTTTTCTGTAGAGAGAAAACCCAAATTTTATACAAATGTTCCGAAATGAAACCACAGTTTAAATATATTTTTTTATTGTTTTTTGAGCCAATTCATATTATTCGTTTTAATGTTTTTTTTTTTGTTTCTTTCACATACATTTTACTTGGAACTGGAGCTAGACAAACCAACACACATATTTTATTCTTCCTTAATTAAATAAGAAATGAATTTATGTTTAGGTGTGGTATTCTCAACTGTTAGTAGATTATCCTTGAGCCAATGTATAAGCTGCTCACATTCTAGTCACATGCCTTAAGAGCACAGAGGCTGGTGGTCATATTCCTTTAAAGCCCTGCCGTTGATTTGATACCATTCCTCAAAGTTCCATCACTAGCAAGAAGATACAGCGGCTAGTTAGTTAGTCGCATTTGGTCACATTTCTGAAACCTCAGTTGCTCACGTTGCTCTATTCCAAGCTGCAGTAAGTAGCTATATGCCATGCAGGTATAAAGGCTGGTTAGGTCCAGCACACGGTACCCCATGGGCATCATGATTACATCGTCTTGCACACTTCCTCCACCACCTCCTCCCCTTCCCCCACCTCGGCCCCTCCCCTTTCATACATGCCTCCGAGTAGACAAACGAGGCTATTAGCAGTAAAAGCATTAGGTAGATATTTTCTGATTTGAATATAATCATTACCTGAAAGTAAAGAAATATTTTTGTTAGATCTCTCCAAAGTGTCGCTGTCGCTATAAATAGAGTGGGTTGGTATGAGCTGGCTGGGAAGAGCCGAAGACCAGGTTTAGTGGAGCGCCCTGGGGAAGGCCAAGGTAATTTTCAGACCAACCGGCTCGCATCGGACCGGGCCGGGCGACATTTAACAATGCGGTAAAGAACATTGAAAATGTATCAACAGTAATGACATATTCATATTTGCGTGAAACTTGCGCATAGTTACCTACCTCCAGTACCTAGTCGCAGAATGCGTGCTCCAAACGGCGCCGTCGTCGGCATCCAATCGGCTGCCGCAGGGTCCGTTTGGAGCCGGTCGGCCGTGCGTCGTGGATCGGATTCTAAGTGCGAACGGATTCCAGTCCAGCGGACGCTGTTGGCTGCTGCGGCACGCGTACGGCTCCGTTCGGCCCGGTCCGATGCGAGCCGGTTGGTCTGAATCTTACCCAAATGGATAAACGCTGGCGGAACGATGTCCATGTCGTATAAAGCATCTTTTTCTGAGAAACGACGGTTCTTAAAAAGGTACTCCACAAAGAAGCTTTTGGAATATTACAGACAACATAATAATATTTCCATAGGTTCCATCTTTTCATCAGTGAACGCCGTACGGGTAGGGACCGCGGCGGCAGGGAATGGAGGTTCCTCCGAGCCCTATCTTACTCAATATGACTCACACTATTTCCATAGGTTCCATCTCTTTATCAGTGAACGCCGTGCGGGTAGGGACCACGGCGGCAGGGAATGGAGGTTCCTCCGATCCCTATCTTACTCAATATGACTCACACTATTTCCATAGGTTCCATCTCTTTATCAGTGAACGCCGTGCGGGTAGGGACCGCGGCGGCAGGGAATGGAGGTTCCTCCGAGCCCTATCTTACTCAATATGACTCACACTATTTGCATTGGTTCCATCTCTTTATCAGTGAACGCCGTGCGGGTAGGGACCGCGGCGGCAGGGAATGGAGGTTCCTCCGAGCCCTATCTTACTCAATATGACTCACACTATTTGCAAAGGTTCCATCTCTTTATCAGTGAACGCCGTGCGGGTAGGGACCACGGCGGCAGGGAATGGAGGTTCCTCCGAGCCCTATCTTCTTCCTACGTCCCATGCAAGCCGCGGCATTCATGATGAAGAGCGTCATCATCGCCAGGATGAGCAGGCAGAAGGTGAAGGACTTGGAGAGCATGCTGTAGGGAAAAAATATATTTGTAAGAACCAAAAGTAATGTGAGCTCGTGTGAGCCGCTGTAACTCAATTGGTAAGAGCGTTGGGATAGTATTCCAAGGTAGTAGGTTCAATTCTGTCTGCGGTTGGATTTTTAAAATACACGTCATGCTTTACCACTTTTACTGTTGAAGAATTTTCGGACCATGAACTTTAATTGTGAACCGTTTTCGGAATCTGGTAGTTATTAAACTGGTAGCAAACAGATAGACTTCTTAATAAACTGGCTCTATCATGAGCCTCTTTAAAAATGGCTAGACTAGAGAAGACAAGACTAAATAGAAAATGGATGGATGGTAAAGGCACTGGCATTCCTTCTTCTTCTTCTTAGCGAGTGGATTTTTTGCGACTTGCACTTGAGTCAAGTTTAGACAAATGTTATTTATTTATCGTATGGCATTATTTGCTGCGAGATCCAGAGGACAGGTGCAGCAGCCGGTTTTTGTTGCATTCTTAGCACCGCCCGGGGTTCACGTGTAGGGTTTTTAAGGTAGTTCCTACGGACGTGGAGCAACATCGACCAGTACGAACCACTATTAGAAACAGTGACCGGGCCCGACGGCTTAACGTGCCCACCGAAGCCGCATTGTCCTAACCAATCTGAGGAAAATCTCACAAATTGATAAATAGACAAATATCAACTTTGTCCCCCCCCCCTGGGAATCGAACCCAGGACCTCCGGACGGACAGACAGATAGACAAATGTTGACAGAGACAGAGTCGATGATGGAATGAGCTTATCCAGGAGCCTTAAGGACTCTGGTTTTAAACAAAAACAGTTAACAATTTTACCTACCTTATGTGTGGAGTGTATGGAGTGGTGACTATTTAGAACAGGGAGCAGGACTTCTGCAGGCGATGTAGACTTTTCTGGTGCAGCCGTGAACCAGACCCAGCAGTGTTAGGAACGCAGTGATGGTTAGCAGGATTTTATTAAGCAGGTCCATGGCTCCTGTTCATGATATGATACATTTTGGGCATCGCTGATCTGAAAGATATGCTTGAGATAATGTCAAATGTTGAATGGTTCGATTGCTTATGCTTTGTTGTAACTATTCTGATCCGTTCTGCTGTGCTTGAGGTTTTCAGTTGAATAACACAACCCTCTAAACAGATTTTTGCACAGCAGAAGTAATATATTGTCATGATCATGATTATTTCCGAATCAAAGCCAATTCAAGCTTACATTTAAAGTATCCTGAAGCAAAAATTTTAACTTATGCACACTATAATTTCTTAATCGTTGGAAAAACTCGATGGAAAAACTACATTAGTGGTACCGTTCAGAACAGAAATGGGGCGGGTTGGCTTCTGAAGATGGTATAGGTATAAGTACGAAATGTTTTTTTTTTAAATTTATTTATTATTTGTTTTGATTTGTTTTCTTATGGTTTTGTGCTGGCATAGTAGGTCGCGGGCATCAGCTGCTAGCTCTACCAGACTGCCGAACGGTGACGCATCAACAGTCACCACTAATCCGTGGTCTTGGGCCCATATTTATAATCAGCTCTCAAGAGTGACAGCAAGTTTGAGTTCGTATCAGAAATGTCACTTCAGTACAAAACGACCTGTCAAATCCATACTTAATATCGCTCTCAAACTTGAGATCGCTTCATAAATACGAGCCTATGTCTCTATGTTCTAGGAGGTCGTAGGTGCCCACTAAAGACATACAAGATAGATGTTACCCGTTTTGTTTTTTCTGTTTAATTAGAACAACGCTGATTTACTTGATTCCTGGCTCCTGTATGTATGTATGGCTCCGGAAGGAACGTTATGTCATTGTTCGTCCTGAGGCAATATTTGCAAAAAGTCCTGTCAATTATTTATTATTTAAAGTTGGAGACTTACCAGTTCCACATTGTGCTTGGGGCTGGGATTTTTTTATTTTTTATTGAATTGTGTGATTTTTGGATTCTTGTAGGATTTGGTTATTTCTTTTGATGATATACGTGTCACTGTCTAAAAGAACATTTTGAAAATGCAGCTTCTGTCAAAATGTTGACAGAATATTTATATTTCTTTGAGGAAATGATCAAAGAGTATTATCTAAAATTATACATTAAATCATGCCTTTAACCGTTACGGGGTCGGTAGAGCATCGACAGTCTAATATTAGGCAGTTTCGCCACTTTCGCCAAATTGAAATGTTTTACATTTTTAATATTTTTGTGGTCTTTTCTACACGGGATACTTTAAAATTAAAACAAAAATAAAAATATTGCATCTGATTGCCGCTCATAACTGGTGTTTTCAGAAAGAAGTCTACTATCTCTACTCTTTATCTCTTCTTCTTCCAATTACTTCTACCCAACTTCTACCGGACTAAGGCTCGTATTTATAAAGCGATCTCAAGATTGAGAGCAATATTAAGTTTGGATTTGACAGGTCGTTTTGTACTGAAATGACATTTCCGATACAAACTCAAATCCGCTGTCACTCTTGAGAGCTGATTATAAATACGACCCTAAATTACTGGATCTGTGAAATCGGGGGTATTTTATCGCCCCTATCACAGATCAGTGGCCTTCTGTGCACTTCATCATCATCATCAGCCTGTATCAGTCCACTGCTGGACATAGGCCTCTCCCATGGCACGCCACTCAGCTCGGTCTTCAGCCGTTCTCATCCATTTCTGCCCGTTTTATTACGAATATCATCGTCCCACCTAGTTTCAGGACGTCCTAGTAGGTTCACTACGTTTACTTTATACACTCTGTGCACTTATCCGTATCCAATACATATCCAGAAAAAAACACTGTGGACCCACCATACCACTCACACTACCCCTGGTGGTATGGTGAGACTAAAACCATTGAATGTGACTGCGCTCCCCGACTTCTCAAATCAATGTTGCATAAACTTTGCATAAAGCTATCATACCAAATCGGATTGGACGCGGATACGGATAATAGGTCTTTTAATGACACGAAGGAGGTATCGTTCGGAAATTGGTTCGAATCTTTGCGATCCTGTTGCCTGCACGTTGCCTCCCCTAGATTTACCTATGACTGGAATCTTAAAATATCTAATAAAAAAAACGTTAAATATTAGTTTCCAATCACATTTTATTTTTCGTTTGCCATGTGGTAAAACTGTAATATCAAAAACAGATAACATTTATATTAATTAAATCGTCCGGGCTGTTCACAAGAGATACCATGAATCGGACCAGTTATCTTTCTTCTAGCCTTCCAGAACCTTCGAGAAGACTTTCTTTCTCTTCTTTCCAACTTGTCCAGTGACGGAGGAGGCCGGTCTGGCCAACTATGCCTTCTTCTGCACGCCATTGTACTAACTACAAATATAGTCAGCAGCGCCAAGAATAGCTGGTAGACGTATGTATCCACTATTACCATTTCTGTCGTTTTCTGCGCCTTGTTTCGAATTTGTCAAGAGGTTTTTAATCTATCGTTTTATGCTTTATCTTCGAATTTGTCTTAGGGTTTTGGCCATTTTTGGTCTATCGATTCCTGCTTCTTCTTTCGAACTTGTCAAGAGGTCTCGGTGTCCTGCCAGGCCATGTGTGTCTGCCGCTGCATGCCATAGTGCTCACAATTATTGTTAGTATAAGTATTAGCTGGTGTATGTAGGTGTTTAGGTTCATCATTGCAGAGATCTGGGGACAAAAAGGTTTTTAATCAGGCAACGACCTAGCATAATGACGATGGTTTGATGGAAATAGGTCACCGCTTAAACTTGGGTTCTGTGAAGGGACGAAGAGGTTTTAGATTTTGATTACAGCTGAAACTGAATACACATAATATTGTACTTGTATTTAGCTGTGATACAAAGTAGAAAATCATAGAATGCACCACATGCATCTCTTCTTGATATCTATTGCATAAACGCCGAGAATATTGCGAACATTTGCAATTTTTTTTTTATAAGAATGTAAAATCCATCAGAATGATCAACTGTCTGGGAACCCTGATGAGCAGACTTTGATACCAAGTGCAAATGCTCATATTTGATCTATCCGTTGTCGAAGCTTGGATCAGTACCACTATTTAGGCGAAGGCGTTTTGCTTAGGGCGTTACGAGGTGATTAAAATCAAAATCTCATAGTTTATCCATGGCGAGGTATCTATCTATCTATCTATACTATTATAAAAGTGAAAGTAGGGATGTTTGTGACGCTTTCACGGAAAAGCTACTCAACCGATCATCATGAAAATTGGCATACATTATAGGCTAGATCCTGGAATAGGTATTTATTTTTAAAAAAAAAACGCTAGTGATATTATAAAACTGCTTACTTCAGCCCGTAAATCTTCAGTTGAATCTGCCGGGCTGCTCGCAGGACTTCCCGAAGATCGGTCCAGTGAACCTTCTTCTTCTCCTCCAGAACTTGCGGGTTCTCTTCCTGCTCCTCCTCTCCCACTTGTCAAGCGGCGCCGGTGGCTTCGGAGGCCAGTGGAATCTGCCGCATCCACTCCAGCAGTTACAGCATTCGCTCATACAGCAATTACTGAGTCGACAGCCTTAAGAAATATAAAAAAAGTACATTTATTTGCTTGAATAGAGTATGCAGAGATTAGAAAGAGGCCAGGCCAAGAGGCCAGGCCGTCAGACGATTCCCGTTGGAATTGTAGTATAGTCTGTTGTCTGTTGGTAGTCATTTGTTTACATTATAATTATAATTATGTGGGTACTAAATAGAATCAGTGTTTAACCAGCTGGCTGTCTTTTATTACAGGAATGTAGAGTCCTCTACCAATAACTTGAAATCTGATCAGTAACAAAGGAAGAAAAAGTAAGTGTTTTCTAGTAACGTGGTAGAGGCGAGGATGTCATTCAGAGTATATTTTAGAAAATACCATTCGGGCATTTCCGCATTCCGTATCGAGAGCCCATGGCTCACACACCACGAGATCAGCATGGGTCAGCCTCATACCAGGATTCACCTAGATTACCTAGTAATGGTTGAGGGCAGCACTTGGTCACAGTCGGCCCAAAACCGTACTCTGTGGAGTATTTTGGGAGACTTATGTCCAGCATTGTATGTATCACAGTTGATAATGTAGATGATGATGTTGATGATGTTTTATTACTAAACGATGAATAAGGTGTTATTCAATTGGTAAAACACGCCGGCGCGATGAGCAGCGGACCGCAGTCGGAGGTCACACACGGCGGGCGGTGGTGTGTGATTTTCAGTCTCTGAACAAGACCCGTGTAAAGGGTCGAAGTCGAAACGTTGAGGATAAACACCTCCGTTAAACTTACAGGTGAGCAGTCGTGTGTTTATCCTATGTTGATGATTTTTTTGATAATGATGACGGTGATGATGATAGTGATGCTTACCTAAGCAGCAATCGCTCCAAGGACACCGCTTGCCGACTCTACAGCATCTACTGCACGGACTTATGCAGGCCCATGAACTGGCCACAAATATTAAGAATAGTGCGAGTAACAGCTGGTATATGCGTATTTTCATTGCAAATCTGTGGACAAACAAGGGGGTTGTAAAAAGAGTGTGTAAATCAGATGCACTTTTAGAATTTATATTGAAGACGCCTTCATCCCTAATGGGGTAGGCAGAGCAAAAATGACATCAGACAAGTTTTGAGGGTTATTACAGATGATTATGTATATTGCTATAGTGACGGGTTGACAGCCCATCGCCTAAATTGCAATACACTGAAACCCTCGAATCCTTTAGCTGGTTTTTACAGTGTGTCCGGGAGGAGATGCAGCTGGCACATTCAATGTTTTTTTATCACTCCCAGTCCAGCATGGAAGTAGAAGTAGAAGAAGAGTTTTGGTCTTTTGATCGACTAAACTAAAATCGATTGGCAATACCATAATAACCAAGTGAGCTGAATAAGAAAGGAAATTCTCGAATTTATTATTATTACCTAGGTGGGGTACGATTGTTCAGTTGGATAAAATAACCTGCTTCTGTTTAGATGTACAAGAGCTTCATTTATCATGTTCACTATAAATATTATTAAATAAATAAATTCAAATTGATATGATACTCGTATACCAATTACTTTAACCGATGAAATATAACAGAAAAACAGATATAATAATGTAAACAACGTATGAGCAAACGAGTTACCTGGTAGTTCGGTGATATTTATTTGAAATAAAACATTAGCAGGACTCCTGCAGGTTTTGTAGACTTTTTGATGGCTTTTGGAGGGATGGATGGACAGGATCTACCAAGCAGACCCATGGTGCCTGCTTGCTGCAGTCAGCAACATGGCTCTTTCAACCTAAAAAAAAAAACTTAAATCAATTTTGCCTGAGTATTTCCGCAACACACAAGTGCACTCTCTATTTCTTCAAACTTTAATTCTGGTGGGACGGAGTGACTGACACCACCAGAGAGAAATCAGGCGCAGGACCAACTAAAACAAACTAGAATATAGTCATTGATCTCGTCTGGAATCGAAGCCTCGACCTGCCGATCGGGAGCCCATAGCTCACAACCACGGAGGCAGTTATATAAGTATGTAATGTTATATTACCAGAGGTGAACACGGGTCGAATGATCAAAATGGAATCAGCCATTTTCTTGATAATTAAGGCAACCCGTGTTCACCTCTTAACTGTTAGAGCTATCGATGCAAATGTAAGCTAGGTTGTACTTTATTTTCGAGCCGCAAGGTTTATTTTTGTTTATACATACATACATACATACATATTATCACGTCTGTATCCCTAATGGGGTAGGCAGAGCGTCAACGACCCAAACAAAGGTCATTCCGCCACGTCCGACAACTTTTGAGGGTTGTTTAAGATAGATCTGTATATTGCTGTAGTGACAGGTTGTCAGTCCATCGCCTAAAATAACAATATACTGAAACCCTCGAATCCCTTAGCTGGTTTTTACAGAGATGCAGCTGGCGCATTCTACGTTTTTCTATCACTCCCAGTCCAGCATGGAAGTCAGAAGTTTTTGTTTCTTTGCAGCTTTATTCTTCTATAGAATTCGTGACTATACTATGATGTTTTTTGTGGTTGCTGAAAATTATTTTAATTCATGGTGTCTATTTACGAAACGTCTATACACTAACACCTCTGCAACACTTTTGCTCTACTCATAATATTTTCCTAAGTACTTATATAACGGGAAACAGTCTTTAAATACTCACAGAAAGTAATATTAGATTAAATGAATCATTTTCTAACTTTTTTTCATTTCACTTTCGTTGATTTGGTTTTCGTTTTGACTGACGTGACATTGTCAACCACGAGTCGAATGTTTAAATTAAAAGTAATAATCAGAAAAAGCAACCAAAGAGATTTTTTCTTAATAAATAAATAAATAAAAATAAAAATGTTTTATTTCAGATTTCAAAATCCATACATTACGTTACATTAGGTAGTTATTATATAATTATAATTACATAGGTATAAAACACTTTTCTATTATGATTGCACATTTTATACAGTCGTTTTTTTAAATAGGTGTTACAGCCAGAGCCAGATATTATTGTTTAATCTTAGATTTAGAAGAACTTTACAACTTTGTATAAAAACAAAACAAATTCTTAAGATTCCATTAAATTATCATACTATTAAAATTATAATTTTTTAAATCACAACCTTTTTATGGAAACTTAAATGTTGTTTAATCCAGTGTTTTATAACACTGCTTTCACAGAATCTAGATGCAATGACTGCCAGGATTCTGTTGGAGCTCCCCTTAATTCTCTGCAGCGCAGGCAGCTCACCGTTTGAGGAGTGTGGCATGGAAGCCGTCTACATGGGCATCCGCAAACATGCTTGAAGCGCTAAAGAAACGAGGCAGCCCCAACAGAGCCCTGAAAGCATTGTTTAATGAGAGCAGCACTTGGGGGGTTGCCACTAAAGGAGCCATCAAGGAAATGGGAGACACATACTTTTAGAATCTGCTGATTTGGGCATGTGCACGTATACGCGTGAGATGATTATGATGAAATACGAATATACATACATACATATATACATATAATCACGCCTTTATCCCTAATGGGGTAGGCAGAGCGTGAACGACCTAAACAAAGGTCGTTCCGCCACGTCTGACAAGTTTTGAGGGTTATTCTTGATGAATTTGTCTGTATATTGCTATAGTGACAGGTTGTCAGCCCATCGCCTAAATTACAATACTGAAACCCTCAAATCCCTTAGCTGATTTTTGCAGCATGCTCGGGAGGAGATGCAGCTGGAACATTCTATGTTTTTCTATCACTCCCAGTCCAGCATGGAAGAAAATACGAATATATGTTACTGATACTACTGGTATACACGGTCCAGAAAAACAGAACGCAGGTTTTTTTTCGCTGGTCTAGTCTAGGTTGGGGTGACAGAGACGGAGTCGACGATGGAGCGAGCCCACCCAGAAGATAATGTAATTTGTTCACATCCAAAAGAAGCAGACAGAACATTTTGATACAATCGATCTGAATCGGCCTAAATAGTCTAGCTAGAGTAGCTAGACGTTCACGTAGTAGCAAACGGGATTCTACCAGCGTGACTCTTTTTTAAGCAGCAAAACTTGGCGAAAGGCGGGGTTTCCCCAAGCGCGCTTGACAAAAACCCTCCTGCTACTCTATTCAGATATAATAAAACTAGGATTGAGACGAGATGGAGACATGTCACGTCCAACCGGTTACGATTGCGATTCTCCAACAACTCAACTATCAAACATGGTAGAACGTTTTTTTTAAGTGTCTTGGCGTGGAAACAAGTCCTTCAGCCGAAATCACTTTACAAAAGTTAGTTTTTCATATTTAAAAGTTGACAGTTGATAAACACAAAAACACTGAGTTCACTTTCACTACACTTTATAGTATCTGGTCCAAGTATCTGGTCCACGGTATTTTCTAAGTAATTAAAGAGCAGGCGACTCAGAAGTTGCCAGATGTGGAAAAATGAAATTGTTAAAATCAAATTGAATTATTGGTCTTATCAAAAATACTTGTAGGTACGTAATCTTAGTAATCAGTCATGGATATATGTTTTAATTTAATTAAGGCCATATAATTTTACTTAAAACAAACAATAAACAATAAACTTGTTCTTTATTTAAAATTCTTCTTCTTAGCCTTCTTCTATACCTCTCTGGTGTAGGTCTATTTTGTGTATAGGAGGCCAAGATCCTCTTTGGGTCGCTGAGCCAACGTAGTAAGTAGGTATGAATAAATATAAAAATTATAGAAGAAATTTATGCTTCCTACTGTTGAAATATATTTACAAAATTGGAAGAAACAAGAAGATTCGTGACCATCTGGCAACTCCACCGCTATCGCCACTCCGCCATTTGCAAAACCGCGGGGAATTCCCGCGGCTCTTGGTTTTGAGAGAATTCATACCAGGGCGTCTATTCTACTCGAAAACGCTCGCCTCGCCCCGTCGAGTCGAACGCCGTTCGTCATAAGCTCGATGGGTCCCGTCAAATACAGTGTGAAAGTGAAGCAAGATAAGCGATCATAGACTACAATAGACTTATAAATAAACCTACTTCCGATTGATAATGTTTAATCCTAAGGTTTAATGAGATTGATTGATTGATGTTTACTCTGAAAATATTCTCGCGCTGAATAGTTTTTAACATAAAACTGCACTTTATGTTAAAAGTAAAATATTTGGCACAGTGCTAGTTACATGACTAATTTTTCGTGTCTTTTATTGTTTAGCTGGGCTCTTAGGTTAACTCAGCTCACCAGGTATTCCGAACCTTCGATTATTCAAGTTTTAATAATGTTTCCTTTATCTGCATACAAAACCTGATTCACTTGCAAATTTTCAGCTTTATAGGTTAACGGGAAGTACCAGTTCTATTTTGATAATCCCTATATGTGTCAGTCGGTGGGTGTCGTTTTCGCCTAACTTGGCATATTCATTTCATGATTCTAGCTTTAGGATCTGCGTTGATGAGTTCGTTAATCATTCAGTAAGATTTTAGATTATCGTTCATTATTCTTTCGCCATATCTTTTTAAGTATTGATCCGAGAAGAAAAGTTTGTACCACGTTTTTGTACAAAATTTTATATGCATTTTTTAGGCCTTTGCAAGTTTTTTCATAAAACGCACCATTTTTGATATGTAAGCGAAAAACTTAAAAGTGGGACCTATTTGGGCCCCCCGCCTGGTCTTCCAGCCTCCTACATATTGGAACTTTTACTATGTTTTCTGCCTAAGCATAAGCACTCTGAATTTTTTTTTGTAGAAATGGTTTAACATATATCTCACGCATTCTACTCCATAGTTCTGGAAGCTCCGGGGCTCGAACTATATGTATTTTGATTTTTTACCCAAAAGCTCCAAGACAGATTGATAATGATTGATTGCAAATTTATTTGCACATAAACCCTTATTTTAAAACCTTTAGAACCATGTGACCTCCGGAACCTCCTTTCATTTTATGCTAGTCTATAGTGTCAGCTTAAGTGTCAGTCAGTCAGTCAAGTTAAAAAATTAGATTTTCTGTATATTATTTAGAAATAAACATCTAGAAATCAACTGTCTTCTACACTGTAGACTTTACACAGTTTACCAACGAATCCCAAAATTCTTCAGTCACATAACGCGCAACGAGAACTCCCCATAGAACTGCTGGTGGTGCAGGGAAAAGTGGAGGGGAAAATGCCTCGCAGCCGCTCACCAACTAGATGGACGGATCAGATAAAATCTGTGATCAAGAATACCATTAGCGAATGTTCGCACGAAGCCAGTAATAGGACTAGATGCCAATGCATCGTTAGACAGGCTACACAGAATCCTGCCAATTCCCGGCCACGACCACTCTGCCAAGAGTAAAAGACTAAGAAGAAGAAAAAGAGAAATCCAACATACAGACAATTTCGATGTGCGAACATTTCCATGAAACTCATCCCACCGCATAATAATCAGCGGTAGTTTATTTTAGGGCACGGACTCACGGCCCATTTTAGGAAGCAGGAGTCTCTGCTGATCAAAGCAAACTAGTACTCCGACCCTTGCATGATCCTTTTTATCGACGTCCCCGAATCGGCCCAAAAATCTAAGTGGAACCAAATATCTGTAACTATTATATTTAGAGCAGATTTGCACATTGAGCACGGCCTCGGAGAGAATAATTGTGATAGTTAAGTGTACGTACGTGTACTAACAGCTTAATTGTAGTGCGTGCGAGTGAAAATTATATTTTTCTTGCAATAAATGATCAAAATATTTTCAGTTTTATTTTATTATCATTAAATCCATAACGTTGATTTAGTTTCACCTGGACACTAATACATAATTTACCACTGGTTAGTGTGATTAACATAAATAATTCACTCAAACAGTGATTGGCTGACCAAATTTGAGGATGTGATGTGAATCAACTCAACGTAGCTACTCATGAAACTGAACAACTTTCCCCAGAGAACATACATAGGTCCAAATATGCAAAAAATAGGTCATTACCCCAAAACTTAGAACCCCTGACATCATTTGTAGCCAAATATGTTTTAAAGTTGTTCAGTTTCGTAATAAAATAGAAAATCTATAAAATCCGATGAATCTCGGTGTAATAAATTATATTTAAAAAGCAGTAATTTAATTTTATTACATTCACATCATTTCGCGTTAGCAAACGAGACCAAACCGACGGATTACCGTGCCCTCCGAAGCACAGATTTATCTTTTTTGGCAGGCGTTAGGTGATTCAGCCTGTATTGTCTTAACTAAGTACTCAAGGGTCAGCCTTACATGATAATGATAAATCACACCTTTTTTTTTAACGTTCAAAAATGTGTTATTTACAACATGGGATATTTACAAAAATGACTTAATTAAAACTAATTAAAGGTAATAAATGGCCTCCAGAGCGTCCTGCTGTGGCATGGTGCCCAGCACGCTGGCAGCTTTTTGCGATTTCTTGATCAGGGGCAAAAGGTTCAGACTCTGACCATTAGACAGACCAGTGGTGACAGAAGAGTTGACGGTGGATCGGGGTACAGCAAATAATTTTGCGTCAAATACCAGATTAGAATAGCATCTCTCCATCTCTTCCCGCGGATGCCGTAAAGGCCGACAATTAAATTTATAAAATGGATCTGGACAGCAGCAACCCACATGCCGGGCGAGAAAGGCAATTATCCTCCAACAAGAGGAGGCCCATGTCCTGAAATGGACTTATAGTGGCTCATATTAAAAATAAAATAAAATAAAAAATATTTGTTTGATGATATTTGGCGCCTAATTCTAGTTGGGAGGGTGGTGTTTTTCATTATGTTATTAATCATACATAATGTGCCTACTAAGTAGTTGTGTAAAAGCTAGACCATTTTGCAAGTGGGCGTTGCTTCTAAACCACTTTGTGTTAAGTGGTGTATTTTTCCCATAATATCAATGATAACCTATAGATCATATATTATAGGAAAAATATAGTAATAATAATACTTTTAATTCATAATTATGACCCATTCGCCTTTGCGACGGCACCTAATTTCGTGTAAAACCTAGAGAATTTTGCAAGTGGGATGAGTTTCATGGAAATGTTCGCACATCGAAATTGTCTGTATGTTGGATTTCTCTTTTTCTTCTTCTTAGTCTTTTACTCTTGGCAGAGTGGTCGTGGCCGGGAATTGGCAGGATTCTGTGTAGCCTGTCTAACGATGCATTGGCATCTAGTCCTATTACTGGCTTCGTGCGAACATTCGCTAATGGTATTCTTGATCACAGATTTTATCTGATCCGTCCATCTAGTTGGTGAGCGGCTGCGAGGCATTTTCCCCTCCACTTTTCCCTGCACCACCAGCAGTTCTATGGGGAGTTCTCGTTGCGCGTTATGTGACTGAAGAATTTTGGGATTCGTTGGTAAACTGTGTAAAGTCTACAGTGTAGAAGACAGTTGATTTCTAGATGTTTATTTCTAAATAATATACAGAAAATCTAATTTTTTAACTTGACTGACTGACTGACACTTAAGCTGACACTATAGACTAGCATAAAATGAAAGGAGGTTCCGGAGGTCACATGGTTCTAAAGGTTTTAAAATAAGGGTTTATGTGCAAATAAATTTGCAATCAATCATTATCAATCTGTCTTGGAGCTTTTGGGTAAAAAATCAAAATACATATAGTTCGAGCCCCGGAGCTTCCAGAACTATGGAGTAGAATGCGTGAGATATATGTTAAACCATTTCTACAAAAAAAAATTCAGA
>JARACY010002218.1:0-45432 GCA_029255725.1 Scrobipalpa atriplicella | reverse complement strand
GGTGTACTTATTTTAATACATAAATAATTATAAACGAGGGTTAGGTACAGTGTATTGTACATTAGGCGATATGGACTGACTGACAACCTGTCTCTATACTGTAGAGTCTATAGCGTATACTGTAGAGTCTATAGCGATACACATTTAATCTAATATTGCCTTAATATTTGTCATGTCACGTGACTAAAACGCCTTTTATTAGGCGTTTTACGCTCTATCCTGTAAGCTATAAATGCGTGACTTTATGTATGTAGATGTAGATTAACGATGATTTATTTGTCTGCCGCAGGTTCGATCGTGGGACAAGATCCAGTCGATTATGAAATCCGAGGAAGGGTTGGGCAACGATTATGACGATGTTATCTGCGACGTTTGCCGCTCGCCGGACTCCGAAGACGGCAACGAGATGGTGTTTTGCGACTCGTGCAACATCTGCGTTCACCAGGCCTGCTACGGCATCACTGTCATCCCACCTGGTAAGTACGGCAACGGTGAGTGTTTACTCTTATGTCCTATGGGTGTCCGTGAACGCCGGCGCCAAAGCGAGAAATGCAGCGTCCTCACTTCACACAGCTAGGGTCCGATTCTAGCGGCTAGACAATGCGATTGCAACAAGAATATGATTGGGGCAGCGTTTTGGGCACAAGGTTTATTATTGAATAATTAA
Organism: Scrobipalpa atriplicella; assembly: GCA_029255725.1. NCBI lineage: Eukaryota > Metazoa > Arthropoda > Insecta > Lepidoptera > Gelechiidae > Scrobipalpa > Scrobipalpa atriplicella. Next base: position 44,765 of record JARACY010002218.1, on the reverse strand, counting down.
ATCTGCTCACTTGGTTTTTTGTTTTAAGGAGGTTTTGACCTCGACGTTTCGATACGAGGAGCACGGAGACGCCAGAATAATATATTTTTTGCGAACCTATTCCAGTAGATTTGTCTACAAAATGCCGTATTCTTTTTAAAATCGTATTGTAATTAAATTGGCCCTGTCTAAGTTTTCTAAAATTATTTTGCGGCAAAAGAAAATCAGCGCTATTACAAGTAAGTTCATCTTCCATCTTACTTCGTAGTATGAAGATGCAATCGATGTTGGAATTTCGCTCTCGTCCTAAAAGGAACCCAGATTATAATGTTCCGGAAATAAAATCGCCTGCAGGGAAGCTTGGTTTTTGAACGGAAATTTAAACCGAGAAATTTAATAAGTCGATGTTTGTCTCTTAGATAAAGGTAAGTAAGTAAAGGTAAAAACTGTAGGTAAAGGTAAGTACAGGTAAGTTTTAATAATATTGCGAAAGTTTATTTGTAGGGTTAATAATCCCTCCCATTTTTCAATTTTAGTACACTCATTGACGGGACTAATTTACGTTTAGGCTTAGTTGGATGTCGTCGTAAGTCTAGAATCGGGCCCGACACAAGTACCATCTTTTAAACAATCGCTTGGTACGCAACGTTGCATGCTTCGCTCGCGCGAATTTCTCAACAGATGTCTAATAGTTCCATCAACTTGAACCTTTCAGGACAATGGCTGTGCAGACCGTGCGGCGAGCACGTGCGGCCGACGTGCGTGCTGTGCCCCAACCTCGGCGGTGCCATGAAGTGCACGCCCTCGGGGCACAAGTGGGCGCACGTCAGCTGCGTGCTCTGGATCCCCGAAGTGTCCATCGGCTGCGCGGAGAAAATGGAACCCATCACCAAAATATCCTCTATACCTGCCTCCCGCTGGTCGCTAGTGTGTGTGCTGTGTCGCGAACGCAAAGGAGCCTGCATCCAATGCTCCGTAAAGACTTGTAAGACTGCTTACCACGTTACGTGTGCATTTAAGCATGGACTTGAAATGCGTGCTATAATCGAAGACGAAAACGCCGACGACGGGGTCAAGTTACGGTCCTACTGTCAAAAACATAGTGTGAATTCTAAGAAGGAGAAGGCTTCCGTATCCGGGGACGAGGAGGAGGAGGTGAAGCGGAAGCGGCGCAAGGACATGACGTCAGACGAGAAGAACCAGGCGCGCGCCCACCGGCTGTCGGAGATCGAGCGCGAGTTCGACCGCCACGTGACCATCAAGGACATCAGCACGCACCTGCTCGACGTCGACCAGGACGCCCTCACCTACATCTACAACTACTGGAAAATCAAGCGGCGCTCGGGCAACAACCGCGCCCTGCTACTGCCCAAATCAGACGACAACGAACTTCTCATGCACAGGCAAGAGCAAGCCGATCTCGACAAAATGAGGATGTTCGTACAACTCAGACAAGACCTAGAACGAGTGAGAAACTTGTGCTATATGGTGAGCAGGAGGGAAAAGTTATCTCGCTCCTTCTTTCGCATGCGGGAACAAACGTTTCACAAGCAAGTCGCGGTGCTCACTGCGGACCCTACCATCTCGGGCCCCGAATTGGCTGCTATACTCGAAGCTAATCACGGCCCATCAATCTACGACAGACTGTACTCTCATCCCGATGCTCCCGATCACAAGAACGACTTCGAAGCGCTGTTGGCCCTAATCGCGCCTCTAGAATCGGGAGACGAGAAGAAGAAAGATCGCAACGGCCTAGTGAAAGGGTCGAAGTCGGCGAATCCGTACAAGAAACACTACGTGAATGGGTCGCGTCGAAGCGGCAGTATATACAGCGGCATGTCGAGCGAGGAGAGCGGCGTGGAGGTGAGCCGCGGCACGCGCTTCCGCGGTCGCGCGATCGGCTCCAGCACCGACGATGACGCCAAGAAATCGACCGCCTCACCAAAGAAAAAGGTCTCCCCTAAAGCTGCTAAAGGCAAAAGATCTCCCAAAAAGACTGAGAGGAAGAAAAAGAAAGTGCCGCAGTCAAAGGCTGTAATAGAAAGCAGCAGCGAAGATGAATCACTCAAAGCCCGAATGAGGAAAGACAGCTCGCGTAGCAAGGGGCTTCAGCAACTGGAGAAAGAAATGAAGACTGCAGGAAAGTTCGGGCAATCCGGCTCTGACACCGATGAACTGATTACCATGAAGTCATCAAAGAACAACAGCAAATTCCCAATTGATATTTACTCTGACAGCAGTGACGATATTTCTATCAAATCAGAAATTAAACCGGAGAAAATCAAAAATGAGAAAAAGATGAAAGGCGAAAAATCTCCTGAAAATGATTCTCAACAATCATTCCCTAGAACCAAAGCGGCTATGAAGGAGTTTATACCGACCGTTGAGAAAGTAGAAAAGAAAGAAGATGAGAAGCCTGTTATCAAGGAAGAAGACGAGAAACCTGCTCCGAAGAAACGAGGCAGGAAACCATCCAACAAAGAGAAAAAGACTCCAAACAAGAACGATTCTGACGACGAAGCAAAGAATAAAGAGAATATCAAGTTGTCAAAATCAGATAAGACCAAGAAAGACCCGACTGACTTGATAGTGCCGCAGAGGCAAGCTGCTAAGAAAGCGTCAGAAAACATGCGCTCCACCGCTGTCCTTAAGAAAGATGAACCCGTTCCAGAGAAGGCTGTAAGTGGAGATGACAAGCCAAAACCGAAAGAGAAAGTCAAATCGAAAGAGAAAGAAAGGGAAAAAGAAAAAGAACCTAAAGAAGTGTCACCTGCTAAAGTTGGGCGAAAGAAATCTTCAAAAGAGACGGAGAAAGAACCTATTTCATATGTCCCTCAAAGACAAGCTGCAAAGAAAGCAGCTGCTCATATTAAGAGTGGACTCGGCACTAAGCTACCAGTCGTTGAATCTGAAAACGATAAAAAGAAAGACGAGAAACCTGAGCCAACCAAATCGTCACCTAAGAAAGATGAATCTAAAACAAAGGTACCAGACAAAGAGAGCTCGAGTTCTTCATCGTCAAGCAGCAGCAGCTACTCGTCGTCATCAAGCTCGGAGGAAGAGCAGGACAAGCCGGAGATGAAGCCGACGGCCAAAGCGCGCGAGATCAAGCCCGCGCTGCGCCAGCCCTCCATGTTCTCGCCGCCCTCGGCCACTACTCGACCGACAGTGGACTTGCCCTTTCTCGACAAGGTGTCCAGACCGCTGTCGTCGACTAGCGCCTCGAGTGATTCTGACAGCTCTAAATCGCGATACTCTGGGTCGAGCCCTACTCCCAAGCGACCCCGCAGACGGAGAAAAAGGAAGAGCGGTGACTCGAACGATGCGTCCCCTCCCAAGGCCCTTGACAAGAAGCTTAAAACTTCCGAACGGGGGTCCGAGTGTGGGGTACCATCACCGGCTGCTGAAGGAGAGGAACCGAGCCGAGGCGTCGACGCGCGTGCAGCCACGCGTGCTCGGACCAGAAGCACTACTTCAAGCGGAAATATGTCTAATAAGCTTGATACCGGATCGCGAAAACCATCTAAAGACGACGTCAGCCTTGCCTCTGGACCAAATAAAACTCCCAAAGAGAGCAGCGAGCCCAGTAAACTTTCAACTGCGGAGCGGAAAACGGACGAGACGATAAGAAAAGATAAAGAAGAAATATCTCCTGTTCAGGAAGAAGTTAAACCTAAAGTTTCCAGAACCAAAAGACCGAGTATTAGCACTGAAGTCAAAGAGAAGCCCAAAACAACTGACAATACAACTCCGCTCACTAGAACTAGTCCGAGGAAGAGCGTCGATTTGAAACATAAGCCTGCACCAAAGAGGCGCATGAGTGTAAAAGAACCAGTGAAGGAAAAGACGCCAGTGGTCGAAGAGAAGCCTCGGGAAACAATAAAGGCTAGACGGCAGAGTCGATACGAAGCAATTGTTCCTAGCTCTGACCGAGCAAACGTGTCGCCGGTAAAGAAACCGACCGTTGTTGAGAAATCTCCGCCTCGAGCGATTACTATTGAAAAGCCATCTTTGAGTATACCCGACAAACGCCTGTCTCCTCACGTGAACGACGACTATGATGACAGTGACAAAAACTGGCCAACAATTCCGAAACCGCCCAGTCCTCACGTACATCCACCGCCGGTAGAGAAACCAGGCGGACACGAGAAATACATGACCGAAGACAAATCAATAGATGTTGACATGAGCGACAAGAGCAGCGTCAAGATGATCGCTAAGATTCAGGCCAATCTCAACGATTATACAATGATCAAGTCACCAAAGACTCCTATGGACGCAAGATCCATGGATCCTATTGACGTAGAAAATCCGATGGTCAGAAATATGCGGAAACGATCAATGCTCGATTCTGAAAAGAAGTTTATCACTCAAGATGCTAGTCACGTTCAAGGCGTAGAAATATCTAAGAGGGCTAAAATACCATCAGCGGTTAATACGTTTCCTAACAGGTCGATGTTTTCTCCGCAACCTAAAGACAGTGAACTATTCGAACTTGATATGCTAGCCGTTGACGACGGCTTCAACCATGATGAGATTATGAAGCCATTTACATCCTACCCCGAATTCATATTCAAGGAAGATTCTAAAGAACAAGGAGTCCAGGAAACACTGAACCTGGTAGATAGGCTACGAATGACATTGAATACTAAGAAGATTCCAGCAGAGAATGCTAATGAAGAAGATCATGAGCATGAAGTGCCAGAACCCAATAAAGAACCGATACCAACAGAACCAGATGCTCAGGTGTCAGAGCCTGCAGATAATGTGTCCTTGTCGAAGCAAAGCGATGATTCGCAGTCTCACCTGTCCGTGGTCGACCACTCCGTTCATAGCATCGACCACGAGGCTACTCAGGACATGCCACAAGATCAAGACAACCAGAATTACGACAACAATAATTCAGTGATGCATTCGGACACTATCTCTTCGCCTTACATCGGCCAGGAGAAATGGAGAGAGAGCAAAATTACCACACGAAGATCGTCCGCATCTAGCACCAACTCTGAAGCTTCGGTCTGCTCACAGAAAACAGATATGAAATCTCACTCCCATATAAACAATTCTGATTCACATCAAGGTCATGTGATGCCGGAAATCGATCCGTATCCTACAATGCCGGCGTACCCTCTAGAGCGCGTGGAGCCTTCTATGCCCTTGAATCAGTACGCGACCTACGCGTCGGACGCATCGCCGTATTTAGGCGGTTTGGGTTCGTTACCATTGTTCGGTCCGGGCGCTTGCGCGTCGTCACAACTGCCGCTGCCGTCACCAGGCCCCCCGCTGTACCCGCCGGGCCTGCCCTTCGCGCCCACGCCGCTCATACAACCACTTTCCAAACCGGCCTTCCCGACTCTCTGCGCCGCTTTTACTTCCTCCTCACAAAACATCGCCTTGACGACGGCCATGATCGCGCCGCCGACGCCCAAACCTACCGACTCGCCGATGCGAGACGACGTCGACGTCTCCGGAACTGACAAATTCTCTGGAATTGACAAATTCTCTGGAAATGACAAATTCTCTGGAAATGACAAGTTCTCTGGAAACGAAAAATTCCCAGGAAACGAAAGATTCCCCGGAAATGATAAATTCCCCGAAAATGACAAGTACTCTGGAAGCGACAAGTTTACAACCAGCGCAGCCTCTAGCCCGTTGATCAACGTGGACTCGTACAGTGATTCCGCCTCTAGAGCACCGACCAAATTGTCGAACGACAGCAATGATACTACGATTATGTCTCTGTCTAATACCCAAAATTCACAAGAGTCGAAATCTCCTCCTCCGAAATTATCGAAGAGCACCCCGAAATTCCCTGGAAAATCTCCCGGCAAGAGTCCTGCAGGAATATCGCCCAAACAGAGCGAGGGTAAAGGAACTAAACGCTCGAGCAATAGAAATAGCCGCGGACAGCGCGGGCGCGGCCGGTCCAAGAGCCGGGCGGCCAGCTCGCACGCACACGTCGACTACCACGGCAACTCCATAGCTAGCAAACTCGTCGGCACTGTTTACGACTTTGACGAAGAAATAGCTAACGACGGCGTCAATCTCAAAGCGTTACGCGACAGGCGGAAGTCTATAGACCTGAGAGACGATAGAAAATCAGAGTATAAAGATTCGCCACAATCACCTCGCGCGATCAGTCCGCCGCCCGCTAGTAAGAAGCCTACTTCTGAGAGTAAAGGATCGAAGCCTCCGAGTCCGGAGCCGCCGAACGACGCGTCGCCGTCGAACAAGGAGCGCGGGCCGGTACCGGGCGTGCAGCCCGTGCTGCCCGGGCCCGTCGACATGCGCACCTACCAGGCGTCCGTGGACGCGCCGGCCCCGCCGCCCCCCGACCCCCACTACAGCCACCTGCTCGCCTTCGCCAGCGGCACCGCCGACCAGCAGCTCGCCGAGATCGACGAGGAGGTCGAGAAGCAGTTCCAGTCCGCGCTCATGACCAGCAAACCCGAGTCGCCCACGCCCCACACGCCCACACCTGAAGTCAAGGAACCGCCCAAAGAGATTTTCACACCGACTCTACCGAAAGTCTCGCTCTCCGATTCGAGAAACCAATTGAAGGTGAAAATAAAGGGCCCGTTCCTGGACGCGAACTATTCGGCGAGTTCGGTGCCGGCGGTGGCGCCCGTGCCGCCCGCGCCCGTACTGGAGCCCGGCGCCGGGCCCGCGGGCGCCGCCACCGCCTCCACCGGCTCCACCAACCTGCGCCGCATGAGGAAGAAGGAGCTGCTGCGCCAGTACTGGACGCAGGACATGAACATGGACGACCCCGGCAACCCGGTCACGGGGGGCGCGGTGCCGCCACCCGCCGTCCCCCCGCCCCTCCCGCGCGCTGTCATCACCATACCCAAAGCCGTCGCCTCCATGACCAGCATGCCCACCAGAGAGGATTACAAAGTCTCCGATTCGCCGGTCGAAAAGAAGAAACGCAAGACCACCAGTGGACTGTCCCGAGAGTTAAGGCATTTGGAAGTGAGCATGAACGACGATCTAGAGCAATCAGAGGAGCCTAAACTATCGAGTATGTCGTCGAGCGCGAGCCAGGCGCACAAGCGGCGCGGGCGCGTCTCCACCAAGCCGAACAAAAGCGCGGCGTCGCCCGTCGCACCTAAACTCAAAATCAAGATCGGCGCCAATGTGGTGCAGCAAGTGACCGAGGAGCCGACCGGCTTCCAGTTCCGGCCGCCGAAGAAACGGCTTATGCCGCCCGCGCCCAAACCCAGCCTCGAGGACCTGCGCCGCGAGAGCATGAAGTACCGCAAGATGGTCATGGCTGACTTCGAGGAGACCGAGAAGGAGAAGAAGGAAAAGAAAATCAAACCCGGCAAGAGTGAAAAACGCAAAAAGAAAAAAGATAAAAAATCTGAAAAACTGCAAGTGGTTAACAGTGACAGTGATAGTGCTAATAAATTAATAATAAAAATCAAGCGTACGAAAGAGGAAGAGGCGAAGGCTTCCCGCGCGGAGGGCGTGGTGGGGGCGGCGGCGGCGGCGCCGGAGCCCCCTGTCGACCCGTTCGAGTACGACCCGACGGCGCCGGACCCGCTCGCCATCGACCCGCCCTCCTACTCGGAAGCTTCCTCCGCGATGCGCAAAATTCGGACAGCTAAAGTGACGCCCATCCGGTTAAAACTGGCGCGCAGCTCGCAAGGTTCCGGCTACGTGATGAAGGAGCCGGGCGCGGAGGGCGGGTCGGCGGAGCCTGCGCCCACGCCCGCTGCCGCTCCCGCCACCGCCTCCGCCTCCGCCACCGCCGCCGCCGACGCCCTGCCGGTCTCTGTCAATAAACACTGTGAAGTGAGGTGATATAAACCGCGCATTAGCTATAGGGAATAGACTTATGTTCGTCTAGAACAAGCGTAAAATCTCCTGTATAAAGTAAACTAATCATAAGATAGTGTACCTATGTATATTTAAAAATATTATTATTACTTTCTCTATAATGATGTAGTATATTATATTATTTATTTGTATAAATGGAAAGCTCAATGATTAACTTAAAAGTTATTCTTAGACATAGATTTAAATAGTTTTGTGCATTGAGTAGTGCACAAGTAAATCTTATTTTAAATGCATTGATGTGCATATACCTATATTATATATTTTTGTTAATGTTACTGTTTTACTTTGTGCCTCATATGGAATCTCATTAATTTTTCATGAAGTGTGTAAATATTTGATGTAGGTGAGAGTCGGATATCACAATAGGCGAACATCACACCATTGCTTGGTGCCATCAACCATTATCTTGTTAGTAATGCAGCCCAACCCATCATCGAGCAGGCTTGACGACCTTAGTTTATAGGCTGGGCGATTGACTTTTCACTTAAAAAAAATTGTAAGATTTAGTTGTTTGACTTGAAAAACAATGAAACGCAAATAGTATGGAATATAATTTAAATGGTTAGTTTGATGTAAGCTATATTTATTGAAATCCCAAATGGAAGAATTAAACCAAGGTATAATGGTATGTAAAACTTGTGGTTTACCTAATGTTAAACAAACACCAAATTTTGATAATGACTGAAATACTTCTTAAATTATATGACGTAAAAAAATAAATTATTTCTTACTACAGAAAGCCCCATTTGATCAAGTCTTAGTCTCGTGGTACTCATGTCCGTCATACGGACAACTTGTATGTACTTACTGAGTATGTTTTCCTGAACGAAAGTGAAGTAATTCATTGGTAAGAAGTGTATGGAAGGACAATTATTACTCCCCTTAATATTTATCAATCAGAACATAAGTTATTTTATTATCAATTATATTTGTATGCCTATCATGATCATTATTTCATAAGTAAATTGTGAGAATTCCAAATCTACGTTCCAGAACATATATAAAAGAGATTATTTATTATTATTTATGTATGATTCGTGATTCAGTATTTTGGGTCTAATAATTTAAAATTTCATATTATTATTTACATAATTTGCTTTAACAATTTATTATTATGTTTTATATATATGCACAACGATTTTTAAATATTTATTTTATGTAAACAATTAAGTTCATATATGATGTGAAAGTTTACAAATATGATGGCTTATGCATGAACCACTATCTTGGTATTTGCAGGTTTATAGACATCATAGAAATCGAAAGATGGTGGTTCGCACATAGGCCACCTCCGTATTAAAACTATCAATGTTATCTAATTTATTATTTAATTTTGATTGATTTATTTGCAATTCTAAATGACTGTTCTATTAAAAGTGTTGAGCCAATCGCACTTCCAGCCAGAAATATCAATGCTATTATTTTTTATATCAGTTCTAGAATTATCGTGGGCATTATTGTATTGGCGGCTGCCAAAAAGTTTCATAATAAAATTACACCACATGATGATTATTTTTAGAGATATTGATTGATCAACCAAATCAAATATATATGTTTTTGTTAAAGAACATGTTTTGATTGCAGTGTTATAAAATCATGTTTTATATTGGATATGTTTAGTCTGTATCATAACGGATAAATGTGAATGATAAACCGTGTGCCTGGTAAACGATTTTATACTTTCAATCCTAGTTTGCATACATTGGGTGTCTAGTTAGTCATGTCATGATAATACTGATGGAAAGAACCTACTAATGAAACTGAAATATGTCTCAGTAACGTGGGTGAGGCCCAATATTTTTTATCAGATTTCGAGAAAAATATACTAAGAAATGTTATACATGATTTACTGGACAACCTGTATATAGATTTTTTATATTTGTTTCATTGACTTTACAAAAACGGCACCTACTTTTACATGTATGTATAGTTTATTTGCGCAAAGAACTATCTCAGTCCGCTGGCGGCGTGAAGATACTATTGCAAAATTTTGTAACATATTTTATTCAGATAGGTTACTTTTGATTTTATGGTTTTATACTTCTAGTTTTTTTTTACTATTTTGCGTCTGCGTAGAATTTTCCAGTAAAAAAAATCGAATTTACTAAATAATTTTCGAAAAATCATGTTTAAAATATATTTTACTACCTTAAAATCAAAAGAAATACCAATCAACTATATTTACGAATCCTGAGCTTAATATTGTAAAAAAACCCTTACATGTAGTTTATTTAATTGACATAGAATAGACCAGTTGTTGTCCTATGGATCTCATTGCTTCAACAATAGCGCACGTGAGAATCAGCAGCTAATGCTATCGATTCGTAAAATCTTTACCAAATATTGTTGCCGTCCCTTTTTGTTCTCTTAGGACAGGATAGACAATGACAGGTGACCATTTTAGTCAAGATTTAGTGATTTTGTGCGCATACGAATCGGTTTAAAAAAGAGGGTGAGGAATGAATGTACCCATGAAGGTAAAATGCTTCTTATATTATATTAAAAAGAGTAAAGAAGAATTGTAATATGTTGTTACTTTTTTTTATAATAAATATTTGTTGCTGCTTACATTAATGGGTATATTTTATATTTTGCAGATGTGTGACTGGCCCCGAATTGAAAACAAACACACTTAACTAAAATTAAATCATACCTGTCTTTTTCTGACTTGAGTGAACAGAAAGAGGCGGCACTAAACTAAAGATGAATAAAAAATTGTATTCGTTCAATATCAAAGGATTTAGATGACATTTAATCGGTACCTGTTCACATCACGACTTAACTGTCCATGCATTCTTGAATTGACAGGATTATAATAAATTGGTGTGCTTATACTGCCGTCCCTTTCTTTTCGCTCAAGACAAAATAACAGGTATGGTTTAATTTTAGTTAAGTGTGTTTATTTTCGAATCAGGGTCACTGTGTTTTTTTTATTTTACACTTTGTTTATAAATTATAGAGTTGCACTTTCAACCAAACTCACTCGTGAGCTATTACAGTTGATAGTCTTTTGAGACCAACGTATGCTATTTTATATCATTTTGTCGTGTGACAAATGTAAAATAGAATATTTTGCCAATGTAGAGCTGTATGGACTGAATGATTTGTTTTGTTTAAAAATTTATTTATGCGTTGCTAACCGGAATCTGATGACTGCATTTTTTAAGCTGATCTAATGAATGATCATACCAAATTCTTGTTACAAATCCGTGCTTTATTTCAATTCAATATGTTCGTTTTAAATAGTTTGAAATGGCTGTAACTGGGGCAATTCGGATGCGCAGAAAATTGCTATATCTTGACTAAAATTGTCACCTGTCGTTTTGTATCATTAGAGAACGGTAAGGGACTTCAATAATTAAGTCGTGTCCTCATCCTCACCAACCACCTACAATCGATAGCACTGTTAGTATTTTCATGTAAAAGTCCTGGATTAATTAATCACCAACTCACTGTTACTGTTTTTATCTGATGCTTTTTAATTATTAACGTCGCCATCAGATTCCGCGTGGCAGCTGTCTTGTGCAATATTCGGCAATACTCATGGGAGGCGCGGCGCGGCCGTCGTGGGCCGGTAGCCGGTAGACATAAGTGCGTGTTCTTATTAGTAAAACTATCTCCCTTTGTAAATATACTTATTTCCATAACGAAACCGGTTTGCACAAAAACACCATCAAAGCGGTTTATCATCATACTTCATTTCAAATAACTAAATCTATCAAATTTTAGAGCAGAAAAAGATGTTTTACAGTTCACTTGTTTAATATTAAGAGAGAATTGTATGTTTAGACGTGGACCTTGTAAATGTCTTATCTAATGTTATTTGAAATTAAGTACCTATAAATATTTATTTAATGAACTTGACAATAGGAAATGTCTTATGAAATTATCATAATAGTCCTCTTTCTTAGACATTGCCAAGGCGAGGGTGGTAATGGTAAACCATGATTTTTGGTCGTGCGTGTGTAGTATTCATAAAATCTCTCATCGGGCTTATGACACAAACACCCATACAAATTATAAAATACAACACAGTAGCATAACTAACACCCATAAACTTATTCCTCAATCAATTCGGTGTCATCTTTTTTAACGCCTGATGGCAAAATTATAATGAACGTTTTCTGTGTTGTGTTGAGTACTTGTTTTTAACGTTTTGTACTTTTATATTTTTTATACTACCGATTTATTACTTAATAAGCGGTCTCGGCAAAATTTTTTTCAAGATTTTTTCGGTCACATATTTGGTAAAATCGTTATCTGCATTTATAAGTTTATTATTATTTTTAATTCATCCTAATGATTTGGGTCATCAATGCCCAAAGTAATAAATTTGCAGGTCTAACATGAAAATTGACTGAAACTGCTTTTCGTGCTTAGACTCTGCGTATACGGCGGTAGTAACGTTATGATAAATAACAGATGTACATAATTGAATTAGAATAAATAACATGATCTATTTGTTTCTATGGAGCCGTTAACGTAGGAACCTGTTGCAAATAAGTAGATTATCGCTCTTATAAGTGTATTTCCCAATGCTTTAAATGTTACAAATAATCAATAGCCATTGAATACATTAGATTAGTCAGTATCATCTGCGCACCGCACGCACTACCGTTTAAAAACGCTATCTAGGCAATTTCATTTTAAATTTCGACAAAAAATAAAATTGTTACCATAAATTTATTAATTAAAATATATTTATTGTAATTTATTATTAAAACGAAATTAATTCAATTAAAATTGTCGTAGTAACTGTGTGTAAATAGATAGAATAAAGATTCACTAAAATATTTATCGCACTTTCGATTTTAAATGTCTTATTTTTTATTTATTTTATTTTTAGTTAATTTCGTTACTCGTTTGTGTTGTCTCAATAAAAATCATGCCCTAAGAGTGATATGAAATAAATAATACCTACATTAAAATAAATGCTATTTCATAACTCCTTGATTTCAAGAATACCACACATTATTTATTAAACTAAGATATAAAATTTACAATAATTTATGAATAAAAGTAAATATCCTGTTGGAAACCAAAAAATATCGAATCTATTAGTATTTCACCTACAGTATTCAGAGCACAAAAACTTAAAAAGAGGTAATCTGAAATAATATAAAATAAAACCGCGTTCTTTCATTATTTCTCAAATAACTTATAATTAGGGTGCTGACTGCCGAGTCTCATATTGAAAAACATGCTCAGATTGTTTTTCAGACTGATTATTTTTCAGATCAATACGAATCGATTTGGTCCAGTCAATTAATGCTGTATGTTGCATGTACACCACACTGTGAAATAAGTTATCTGCTCAGGTATTTCCGGAACGTTACAACATGGCAGTCTTCAAGAAACGAGCCTTTTCCTTCTTGCAAGGCCGGCAGCGCATTTGTGACCCCCCCGGGTGTTGCAAGTGTCCATGGGCGGCGGTGATTAACCATCAGGTGACCCGCCTGGTCGTGTGCTTTCCTCTTTCATAAAAATAAAATAAAAAATGTTACTGCGTTTTAGAGCAGTTAAAAAAAAAACAAGGTGTTAATCAGTTATATACTTACAAATGGTATCATTAGATATATCTAAGTCTGCTTTGTCCGATGAAAATCGCAAATAAGCGTCTTTTAAGAATTGAACCCTCCTACCATAATTATGTCTGAATTTCGTATAGTTTTACACAATGTTAAAACTGAATAAAAAAAACTCAGTAGGCCACATTCTCGTCCCTTTTTATTGTTATATTAAAACCATAACGTTATGAGTTATGACCGATGGTTATATTATAATTATAACTTATATTATAACCATCGGTCCAAAAGGTAGACATGAGCAAAATGTTTAAAAATCCTGGCAGCCAGCACCCTAACCATTAATGCCAAAGCTACAAAATCTAAAGCGAAATATCATCATTCAATGTAAAGGAATAGTCTTCCGAGTAAGTACCTATAAAATAAACAAAAACAGGTACAGGAGAGAAACTTGCTTTGGAATATTCAATATAGTTTTATATCATCATCCTCAGTACTTTTAAAAACAATTGTACTTACTGACTGATTGATGAGCAAATTGTTTAAAATGTTTTTAATTTTGAATTTAAGAACTCGTAAATTTTTTTATCTACCTTTTTAATTATTTAGACCACTTCTCAATTTTTATAACAGATTTTTTTATGACTGAATTGTGGATGAATGAAAATGTTGCAGACTTAGAGTTAATTTATTCCTGTTTTACACACTAATTTATATGTCTATAGAATTTCTTGAAAAGCAGTTTCTACTCTTTTTATAGGTAACTTAAAGTCCGCTTACAGCAGAAGGCAGATGTCTCGTATTTATTTAGGTGACTAAAACGCGCGGTTTTTATTAAGTTTAAAGACATAAATAAATCTAACTTCAAAAAAGGCGATATTTCTATAAATAATGACGGACCAAAATTCTCATTGATTATATTTAGTCGAAGTAAATGTCTGATAAACGTACTCTTTGGCACGATTTAAAATGATATGATAAGTTATTTAATAAAATGTTTGAAATATTCTATTCCGTCCGCTTTGCAAATGCCGTCTGGGAATCGTCATCTGCCTCTTTTAAACGATCGTTATCATAATAATGCAATATGCAAGAGTAGGTACATCTACAAAGTGTAACAGAAAGGGTATATGCATCGATAAATGTATGAATCTACCCATGGAACTGAACAACTTTCTGTATCAGCTGATAGCGCATATAGTATGGGAAGTCATATTTTAGGGTTCCGTACCTCAAAAGGAAAAAAAGAACACTTATAGGATCACTCGGTTGTCCGTCTGTCTGTCTGTCTGTCCATCTGTCCGTCCGTCTGTCAAGACCCTTTTTCTCAGGAACGAGAGGCGGTATCAAGTTGAAATTTATACTGAATACTCAAGTCTTGGGTCCCTTAAAGCTGTAAAAGAATCATACTTCTGAGTCCTCGCAATCAAAAGATACGAACGTTTGTTTGATTATTTGCGAGGGAACCGAAAACTAGAAGTATACTTTTTATTGTGATATAACAAAAAAATACAGTTTTTGGATTTTTCCCATTAATTGTGCTAGGAGACATTGCTTCTTGCCAAATTTTAAGATCCTAGGTCAGCGGGAAGTACCCTATAGGGTTTTCCTTCCTCATGATTCAAAAACCTGTAGGGTACTTCCCGTTGACCTACAATCATAAAATTCAGAGAGAAGCAGTGTCTAATAGCACAATCAAAGGAAAAAAACCGAAAACTGTAAATTTGTTCATACATCACAAAATAAGGTTTTTTGTCTTTAAACAAAGTAGTCCTCTCCCTATATCTAGTATGGGGACAACACCAAAATTAAGTTTGTCCTTTAGTCCAGTTCATATTTTGGGTGAAAGAAGTCGCGATGATCGAGGCTGAACAAAACTGGGGGTTCTATACCTTCCCCGAAGTTGGTACGGAAGCCTCGGTGAGCAAGTCCGACTCGCACTTGACCGGTATTTTTTTATTCGTATTTCGGCCTATGAATTTATGAATTTATTTATTCGGCCAATAAAGTTGATCAGTTTCATGGGTAGATTCACACATTTCACGATGCATATACCCTTTATGTTACACGGTGTAGAAGTGGAACTCTCACTCCAACGCACAAACTCGAGCAAGCAACATCACATTACAACATTTGCCCTCACTATTAGACCTTGTTACTGTGATTTGTTTAATTTAATACAAACATATTAGGGCTTTAAGAATAATTTTTGTATCCGAGATTCCTATAAAAGGAAATAAAAATGAATTATAATAAGTACATTATATTATGTTTCATAAATCATGTTAACATGCTATAAAAATATATTTTTCTTTTTATAAATAAAAGCGATGTGTCTAATGTTTGATATTATGATAAATGCATGTATGGTTTTTGGTACTTTATAAGAGTCATGTTATATAGATTTCGTGCTATAAGCGCATGATTATGTATCGGTATTTTAGTTTTCAGTGATGATATTAAGAAAGTGTTGTACGGAATTGTAATTTACTTTTTATTGTAAGTGAGGTCGATAAGCGTGTGTATTGTTGGTATGTTCGTAAGCGGCGGGCGTGCTCGAGCGCAGGGCGGAGCCGGCGCAGTTGCGCGCGCGCACGCGACCACGCGCCGCCATGCGCCCGCCAAACCCGCCACGTTATCAGTGTTAGTTGTAAAGCCATGGTCCCCGCAACCAGGCGTTAGGCTATTTAATTCAATACATATATTATTTATATTGTAGCCTATATAATCATTATAAGTATTAGCATTAAGAGATTAACTTCTTATACCATTATCCGTATAAGTATTATGATCCACAATATTTCCATTGTTTTTAAATTAGATTGTTAGAGTTAATTCGTAAGTGTAATTGTACAAACTACTTATGTACAGTATGTAAATGAATGGAGAAGCTGTCGTGCCGTAAGGCTGGAGTGAGCTCGACGAAGGATTGTAAATAGTGTACAAGCATTCTTGTATTATAACAAGTGTTTTCGATGTGCACATAGTCGCCTCATTCATTAATAATTTTTTTAGATCAATTATAGTTTATTTTTGATTTATTCTAACCCCCAATCCCCTTCAAAATTTCTCTAAATGCGTCAAAGGTTATAAAGAAAAAATTCAGTCAATATTCACAATAAGGTTCATGCATGACTTTTTTGAATTTTCAGTTAAAATTATTGTCACCGTACAAAAATAAATGTGAGTAAAAAATAACAAAATACTCATTAGTTTACGAGTTATAATGCTTTAAATACTGGAGGAAGTGAGACACATGATCACATGACCAACTATTTTTTTGTTCTAGGGCTTTGAGCCTCACTACATATATTCACTAGGTGATTTAATGATTTTAAGTATTTCTAGTCCAAGACTCAAACATTTTTTTTTATCCTGCGGGGGGTGTGGGCCCCAAGCCAAGCCTCCATATTAAAATGGGTATTTTTTTGTTCTGAAACCGTGTGGGATATCAAATGAAAGGGCATGTTAAGCTTATTCTAAAAATATATCACACAGTTACATTCCAGCTAGCTGTTTTGTATAAGGACAATTTTTTTTTTCGATCTAAAATTTTTGTGCTTTGGAAAAGTTGTTTGGTATCATAAGTAGGACATGTGGTTTAAAAAAACGCAGTTCCTTTTTTTTACACTCTGTATAGATGTTTGATAAGAGGAGTAGGCGCGTACCCTTGACGAGACTCAATAAATTATCTTGCTCATATCAGTCTCTCTAATACTTGACCGATGATAATAAATAGATTACGGACCAATTAGTGTTGTTAAATAACACCGAGAGGTAAATAGGCATAGTTTTCAGTCACAAATAACACTAAAATGAGTATTATTTAAAAATAAAAAAGTGTTGAAATAAAAAAAAATGAATGTTAAATAGTGATGTGCTGTGATGTGAAACTCGTGCTATGAGTTCGAGAAGATCAAGTTATTACGAGAGAAAATACGGATCAACGAGGAAAAGGCCAGTAATATACGTAAGTACTTATACTCTTTTTTGCTAGGTACATGCTTCGCAAAGTCAAGGTCATTGGATTAGTGCAGACTCTGCCCTAAATAGGTCTCTGTGGGATCACTTTTATCTAAACAAATCGGTGACCTCAATCTGAGTTCTGATACATCCACTTTGTCAGGATCAACATAAACAAACAAGCAATTAAACTATTTAACTGCAGCTTCCTCCACCAAACCTGAAGAAGAGCCTCCGAAAGTGCCGAAACATGTCGTTTGGATAACGATTAAAAAGTAAGTACCTAAATGACCGCGATTAATTACTATTAGTAGGTATTTAGGAATGGTCTTTTGTCTCACGACTGATCTGATACCTACTAAACTTGTGAATGTAGGTAAACCTACTCGCACATTGTCTTAGTATCCGTGAGTTCGCAATAGTAAACCTGTAGTTTCGCACACAAGCGCGCGTATCTGCAGCGAGTGGCAGTCGTGATAAAACAACTAGTAGGTAATAGCAGTAGGAAGGTCTCCAGCAACCTCTATACTAAATCTACTCTAACACGTTCAGTTTTGTCTCCGTGCCTTGTATTTGTTACATTGGTGCGAGCAAACCGGCAACTTTACTATTCGGTGTAGGTACACGAACATATATTCAGGCACCAACGACGAGTCCCGTCAGTCAACTGGCATTCAGAATAGTTAACAGCTTGATCGGTAGATGTCAGGATTCCTGAATATAGGTTGGTATATAAGTACGTACCACATACCTAGACCACAGAATAATGAATAGTATCTAGCGATACAGAAATTTCACTCCCCTACAACGCGCGCTCAGATAGCGAAACACACGCACACAAGTACACGTGAAGTAAACGCATTAAGAATGGCACCGCGCGACACAATTCGGAGCGAGGCAACGAGAGATTGGTACGTTCACCGGGGGTACGTTCACAGGAGATTGGTTAGCGCAAGATAAGGGGAACTTTTCACTATGACAGTTGATAAAACCGCGTTTTGAAGCGCCTGTCAGGGGAAATTTCATCCTGACATGTGCAAATGCGTGCATGAACCACAGACCTATTAAACAGTATGGACGAGAAATACCTACAGAAAAAACGTGCATACCTACAACCGATGTGGAACAAAACATGGCGTCTTTCACTAGGGATGCTAAAAAAAACGTCGATAAATCGATATCGACACACCCGTCATTTTGAACTAACAACTTACATCAGTGAAATGGGTTCCGTCGTAGACTAGGATAGGAACCCTTATTATTTCATTCGTGAAGTCCGTCCGTCTATCCGTATTTTGCATTTATCAGTTGTTATGTATAACTAAATGTTATCGATATCAATCCTTCTTATGATTACATCACTACTTTTAGGCAGAGTTTGTATGTAAATCTTTCATATGAAAATAAATAAGAAAGCACTTGGATACAGAAAATAAACCAATTTAATCTCTTCCTTATTATTAAACACAGGTACTAGTAACATAACAACAAACAGATTGACGATATAACCACGGTAAATCAAGAAAATAGGCAACTTACGTGTGCAATGAAAGTTGAGGTTGATTTTTACTTTTTCTTGCACCACACCACTTTATACAGCACTTTGGCATGTGTAACATTTAATGTATCATCAAATAATCAAAAACCGCTTGTATTTTCTGAATAAACACAAAATTTTCTGATAAAACATAGGTAAACAAACAGCCGTTTGACAGCGCACGTACCAATGACAAGTGTAATATAAAATGGCAGGGTGGCACGCGCGCCCAAAATCGTGACGTCATAAAAGAATATTGCCAGAAACTGGAAAATACAATATATGTATATCTCTTTCAGTAAATGGCGTTAACGGTTAGGCGAAAAGAGATAAACATGTATTGCTCACTTTTATGTCGAAAATATAAATATTCGTATAATTCATTGTAGCTATAGTACAATAGTTCCTGTCCATACTGTTTAATAGGTCTGTGGCATGAACGGGGGTTTACGCGAGCTGTCAGATTAAAAGTCGCTCTAACGGTTTCCCCTAGGTGCATGCGTGAACGCACTCCGGGATGTTGCGGCCGGAAACCGATTTCATTTTCATGCCTACTGTGCGGAGTGAAATAGGTCTGTCTAGACCTAAAACCACCGTACAACGGTCTTGCTATGAAGTGGAGCAGGATGGATGGAGCTAACATGTGTGTATAGTGAACTTGATTGTGAGATTCTGGCGCCACTGACCTCATCGGACCACCTTAACCGTGTTCGATTATCATCAATATCATTTAATTTTATTTACATATTTATTTATGAGCCTGTGCTGTGGTGTCCCACTGCAATGCAAAAATAAAATAAATATATAAAAATAAAATAAAGGTTATTATCACAAAATAACTTGAAAGAAAAAAAGATTCCTTTAAGTACCTATATTATATTATCTCTTCGTCTGCCTAGCGTTTCTTTCTAATGCTGGGGTCCGCTTTCCGGCTTCTTCTACTCCACTTCGACGGGTCTTAGGCATCCGTTGGTGTAAGATTGTTCTCTTCCATATCCGCTTTCACGACGTCTAGCCAGCGCTTCTTAGGTCTAAAATCTCGCTTTCATACAAAATAATAATTAAAAATATACAACACAACTACCTTGGCTTTATCAGAACTGGATAGATCTTCATAACATTTTCTGATCAGGGGCGGTTAAAAATTGAAATTCGGCTGCTTCAAGTTAATAATGCAACCATAGGCAACCCTATGACAGCTTATGACTTTAATCTAGCTCCATTTACTCTTCTGTGGCTTTAATAGTTGGCCTATCTCTCACTATGCGCAGCAAGATTATGTCTCGAAGTCCCCTGCAAGCGGCGCTGCAAGTCAATAGCCGCCATGTTGGAATCGAAAAACACGTTAATTTCATCTCTATGTACTGTACAGTAAGGAATGACAGCTGGCAGGTCGGAGAAACGTATGGGACAGGGTGAAGGCTTGAGCGCGCATGTGCGGGATGTAAGGTTTGGTGCTATGGTGGGTAGCGCAAGCCATAAGCTGTCATAGCATAGGCAACCCTATGACAGCTAATGGCTTTAATAGTTGGCCTATCTCTCACTATGCGCAGCAAGATTATGTCTCGAAGTCCCCTGCAAGCGGCGCTGCAAGTCAATAGCCGCCATGTTGGAATCGAAAAACACGTTAATTTCATCTTTAAGTTCTGCACAGTAAGGAATGACAGCTGGCAGGTCAGAGAAACGTATGGGACTTAGGGTGAAGGCTTGAGCGCGCATGTGCGGGATGTAAGGTTTGGTGGGTAGCGGAGCGTCGAGCGCGGCAGAGAACGGGCACGCGTGCGTGAGGCGGGATCGATCGCCACCCGCCGCCGCCCGTTGCCACCGCCGCGCCAGTCGAGTCGCCTCCGCATCTCCGCGACCGCTAGCCCGCGGTGCCGCCGCCGCCATGCAGCCCCCTCCGCGGAAGGTACGTCCACATGACGAAACACCCGCCTCCAACACCATCTCTGTAACTCCAGCAATCTTGCAATGCGACTTTATTACTTACACACTTATTTATATCACCAAATTATATAATTTTCGGCAGCTTCGGGGCAACTGTTGTCATGTTTACAGATATATTTAATGTAAAAACCTTTGGAAAACATTGGTTAGTAATTACTTAATTGGGTTCGTAAATATGAAAACATGAGTTAACTTCGATGTGTTTTGTATTGTCTAGGTATTTGTGTCGAACGAAACTGGTGCGCGTTTTATGTTAATTATGAAGTTGGTTTCGACTTGACCCAGTCTAATCAATAACAGATCGGGATTCTGATTTGGGTAAAAAACGTTTTGTTGTATGGGATACACGCTGTTTCGAGTATCTGCGTCGTATCGAAGAATATATGTCGGAATGGTGTGCGTAGTTATAAGTACGTAGTGCAAGGGCGTCTGAAAGATGAGGAATGTTTCTAGGTCGGGTGCTTCAGTAAGTACGAGTATAGTAGCCAAGATAGTGGCGGACGGCATTGGGGCCTACGGGCAGGGCATGCCTACGGACGGGCTACAGCGTAGCTTCTGATGTAGCAGAATGTAGCAAGTGCTACAGTTATCGTAGCACTCGTAGCAATACTTTGCCGCCCAGAACGGAGGGCACGTAGAGCGTAGAGGTAATTTTTTTATAATTATAAGTTTTGTTTTGTTATGTTTGATCCTTGACATTTACGCCCAAACAAAATAACATTGGTTTAAGATTGTATATGTAATTTTGATGATTATAAAAAAAAGTAACAGCTGATACGAAAAGTCGGGTTACTAGACTAAATGACCGATGAACCTCTGAGACCGGATCCTGATTAAAGTCATTCGGTGTTAAGGATCCCCCGGGAGTGTCGAAATCCCATACAAACTTAGTTACAGAGAATGGTATCCCTCAAAGCGTTGATGTCCTTTGAACAAGTTTGTGAAATTTTGAGCACAGTCATTACAAAGGCAAAAACAGGCAACTTTGTGGCGATGAGCCAAGGCATACAGCTTAGCGTTCGCCAATTTTACATTGTAATAATTAGGTAGGGTAGGGTATAAAGAAAAATAGGTATACCTATTATTATTGAGATATAAGTATCTCGTGTTCGTGACATAAAAAAACAGGTTCACAATAAAATATTAATTGTTTGTTTATTTTGTTGTATGCAGCTCTCTTCGTCGAAGGTGCCCAGTACAAAGGTGACAAGATTTTCGCTTTATAGGTCGATACGCGTAACTTTGCCAGGGCTGCAAAATTGACCGAACTGTCATTTGTCACTCGGTGAGAAACTACGATTGTGACTTTATGAAAAGTCCGCTCATCAAAATTGGCTTAGCCGTTTAGGCGTTACGAGTACCTATAGGCCATGGTTAAGCGCGTCGGACTGTAAGGTGCTGTTATTAATACAAATGTAATGAACGCATTATTTACTTATTTATTCTTCACTATGGAAAATCATTTTCACAGTAGTTATTATTATAATTTATAACTAAACAGTGCTACTTATTGGTAATAAAACGAGCGCTTTGTTAGTAAATTGTAACTTTGCTACAACACAACATTTTAACAACTGTTTTTATATTCATTTATACAATTACGCTGTTTTCTTGGATACGATTTATTTAGTAGTAGGTGTTTTGGTTTTCTCTTTCGTGATTTTTGATCTATAAGTTCGTGATAATTTTCGAACTTTGTTACTCAGTCATAGTACTCAGAGCTTTACTTTCTAGCTAGACTAAGAGCCATATAGACATTTCACCGTGAGCGTGTTGTGTGTGTGTTTAACATCAGTGTGGCTGATGTTCATCAAAGATTTTATCCATTGGGCGCTTTTCCATTAGACGGCACGTCAACGGCAACGGCGACGGCACGGTACCGTCGACGATATCGTAGGTGAGATAATGTATGAAAACCAATGAAATTATATGACACGCTTTTCCACTTGCCGGCACGGCACCGTCACGGCATGTCATCGATTCCCATAGATATTGTCACGTGATCGTCGCCGTGCCGTCGCCGTTGCCGTTGACGTGACGTCTAGTGGAAAAGCGCCCATTTTATCTATTTTATTCCTTCTTCTAAATACTTAGGTTTAATCATTTCTACCTGTGTGGTGCCGGGTTAGAATAGCATCACCCCATCCATCACATTCGTCATCCGTCATTGTTGACTTCAAGATTAGACGCCCGTGCTGCGAGCTATCGCGCTCCTCAACTCCGTTCTCCAATCAGCCTCACATTGTTTTGTTTACAAGCTCGTTGGCATGCCTGATGAATGAATGTAAGAAGACTTGAAAGAATGATGCCTGTAAACACTATTCCGATTTAAATATATATTTGTTTGCTAAGTTATGTTAATTTAATTTAATCGAATTATTGTATACTATAGGTATATGTGATTTTTTGTGTAACTTTGTAACGCTTTGGATTCACGTCGGTTATGTTCCCTTCGGCCGTTTCGGAAACTGGAGTTTGGAAACCAGTTTCCTAAAAGTCTTTTTACAATGTATATTTTTCCAATAAATAAAATAAAATAAATAGAGACACCGTGAAACAGATTATGTGTAGGTAGGTAGGTACTTCTTTATGAAGAATAATTAAAAAATAATTGAGGAGTTGGAGATTATTTATGCTAAACAAAATACTGCTTGCTACCCTGCCGCCCGCACCCCGCATTCTAAACACCGCTTGCTGTACCGCCACCATGATCTCCATTGCATATTCTACCGGTCTGCCTGCCCAAAGCGGTTGCGTTCACTTTTTTTCACCTTTGATCGAGGATAACTCGATAACGCAACCGAAATTTTGGTCGGTTTTTGTGTTATTCATATGAGTGAAACTAGTACTTCATTCTGTATAAAATTGCAAAACCATGTTTGTTTTGAGAAAGCAACATTTTTTAGGTTATTTTTTTTGTTATGGGAAAGTTGTATTATGGTTTTATTACATTGTAGAACATGTGGTTTAAAGGAGTTGTTACCCTTGCCCTGCTTTCTTACTGCATAGAAACGCACTACTTTTTTACACTCTGTATAGTTAAGTCTTGTCATTTGCAATTCCGACTTGCCCCATCACAAGCTCGTCTCTTTCGCTCATATTGCAAATACATAGGTACTTAAAAGCTCTTTCTGATCAGCTCCAGCAGATTCCATGTCAAATTAGCTAATACTAGTTATGAAATAATGGGACAACTCGGTTAGTTTTCCTCCCGGAAAATATTTTTCCTAAACGAATCATAGGAAAATACCAAAAAATATATAAGTACATCTAAGAAATTAGTTTATGGCCTGCAATTGCAACATTTAAAAAAATTCTAGTCGCCACGCCGTAGCGCTGATTTGAACGATATTCCAAGGCATTACGGGCGATGGTTGCTTAGATCTTGAAATCAACCTGCTCGATTGCCGGGGGGATACGCCTTAATTAAATCTAGCTATAATTAATGCCGTCCTTTTCTGTGTTCTGTTGTCTCATGATAGAAAATGACAGCGGTTTGGGATTATATTTTATTTAAGTCATATCGCCCGCAACGCCGAATTGCTCCTTTGTTTTGATGTACATAAATAAAAATACTTACTTAGGTACTTACAAAAGGAAAATTGCATTCTTTAAAAATGTGCTATTTATTAATATTCAACCTGAAAATCATGTGTTAGTTTCCGTTGTAGTAGTATCAGAATACATAAAACTTATTTTCAGAATGTAAAGCTTTAGAGAAAGTTTGCGCAATTTTCCTAGAAAACTACAGTGATCATAACTACACAGTTACAGTATGACTAGGAGAAAGGTACACAGGACCGCTCGAAACGGATGAAGTTTTCTCGGAAAATAATTTATGGATTTTCTTTTCATGCAGGTTCAATTTTATTTTTTCCATGAAGATCCATAAATTTCAACCAGGGAAAACTTCAACCGTTTCGAGGGGCTCATGGGCTTACCCACGGTGGGGGGACAGTTGCCCCGCCCTAGCTCTGACCTGTAAGGTACCTAACCAAACTGGAATATAAAATTCCGCGCTCGCTTCGCTCGCAATATGTATTTCAGTCCTTGAGCCTGCTTGAAATATAAAAATTTCGTGCTCGCTTCGCTCGCGACAGGCGTTTCAAGTCTGTGCGAGCTAGCGGTTAACCTGTGCACTAAACCCGTCATTCTTTGCAGAGTAACTATGCGAAGTTTTTGAAGAACCTGCACACGGAGCAGATAGCCAAGCTCCACGCGAAGAACCAGCACGAGTGCGACCTGCTGGAAGACCTACGCAGCTACACCATCAAGCGCTCCGCCATTGAGAAGTCGTACTCCGAGGTCTGACCTAATTAGTTTACAGTAGTACTGTGTTCTTTTCTGTTGGTATTTGCGTTGACAACACGACCTAGAGCTCGTCGATCCACCGGACCCCCCGATACTCAAGTACAGCAGGCTTCAACCAAGCAGGCCTGACAGTAGCCGACCATGTGTGGCCAGTATATTTGCGTATTTGCTTATTCGCCTTTGGTGTGCCTTGAAAAATCGACAGAACAGAAGTTCGGTAAGCCGTGTTTGTTATTGGCCATATTTGCCAAATAGGCAAACACACCCTATAATAAATATACTCTCCACACATGGAATTTATTTGTCAAATACGGCGAATACGCAAACACAAATAGCCATGTGTAGTAGCGGCAGACAGATAACGCGTCAAATCTTGGTAAAATCCACAGTAAAATCATATGCAATTCATAGAGTATAATCAAAAACCAAAGAGTATAAATCTTATGTCCTTTTTCAAACTTTTTAATATGAAAGAGACAGACAGCTTAAATTTAGATGGCATCTAGAATCGAGCTCATTATTTTTATTAATTCATATTGTATATTTCTAATAATATTAAATGTTTTTATCAGGCGCTGCTCAAGATTTCTTCCGCGTACCTGAATAAAAAGATTCCAAATATTCCTGACATAAAAGTGGATGGCGCTGAAGAAAAATGGTGAGTTATCGTAAATGATTTAATGGAAACAATTATTTTCCGCAGACGATGTATTATTACTGCATTCAAGTTAGATTATGACCACTGTAACTTTACATTTGTCATTTTGTAGAAAATGTGAGTTGGCAATAATTTTTGTTTGCAAAACAAGATAGATACCTCCATGCTGGACTGGGAGTGATAGAAAAACATAGAATGTGCCTGCTGCATCTCCTCCCGGGCATACTGTAAAAATTAGCTTAGGGATTCGAGGGTTTCAGTATTGTAATTTAGGCGATGAGCTGACAACCTGTCACTACAGCAATATACAGATCTATCTGGAATAACCCTCAAAACTTGTCTGACATGGCTCAACGACCTTTGTTTAGGTCGTTTACGCTCTGCCTACAACATTAAGGATAAAGGCGTGAATATATGTATGTCATATTCATATGTATGTATGTAAAACATGATCAGTCAGGTGTACGTTCAGTGCGTCCCACTAGTATAAGAATCGATCGGTATAAAAATCATACTGGTCGTCTGAATGTACCCCTGAACGTGCACCTTAGCCGCTGTCAGATAAAACTTCACTTCTACTAGGATAATAATGGATTTTGGTGAGAGCACTGCATGTTGGGGAAACTGTCAAAAGGGACAGTTAAGTTAGCTACAATTTGAGCTTATAACAAATTAGGTTAGCTTAGCTTTAGCTAAACTTAACCTGCGTGAGAGAAAAAAACGACAACTGAAACTATCGATTCTAGACTAAGTACTTGTGTGTGTGTATGAAGAAATTGTAAGTCTTGACGAGATCTTTATTTCGGGTGACAGCTGTCAAAATAAAAACGGAAATATCTCGTAAACAATCAATCCTAGACTACTTGTGTGTAGGAAGAAATTGTAAGTCTTGACGAGATCATTATTTTTGGTTGACGAGATCTTTATTTCGGGTGACAGCTGTCAAAATAAAAACGGAAATATCTCGTAAACTATCAATCCTAGACTACTTGTGTGTAGGAAGAAATTGTAAGTCTTGACGAGATCATTATTTTTGGTTGACGAGATCTTTATTTCGGGTGACAGTTGTCAAATTTAAAATGGCAAAATCTCGAAAACAATATTTTCGCGAATTCCGTAAATTCATTTCCAATGCGTTCGTGTGAATTACGAAATCTGTGATTTTTTTCCAAAATATCTCCACCGGAACAGATAAGTCGGTGGCACTTTGCAATTTGTCGTAGAATTTAAAAATGGCGTTAAATTTAAAAATCTCTTAATGTAAATAGAAAAACTACAATGAAACTATTTTGATACTTTTATTTTATTTGTATGGAAATATCAAAATAGTTCTTTTGTATAAAAGTACCAAAATAGTTTTATTGTAGTTTTTCTGTGTTTAAATGTGAAAGATTTTTAAAATTAGCGCCATTTCCGTGTGCAACGACTCATTAGAATTAGACAGACTCTATTATCACTCTACTGTTTGATTGGCAGGAACATGTGGAACGTGTGGCGCACGGTGCTGGAGGAGAACGAGAAGCTTGCGCGTGCGCGTCTCGCCGCTGTCGAGGTGTTCCAGCAGCAGATAGCTGACGAGGCCAAATTCCTTCGCCAGCATAAGCTCAATGTCGCCAAAAAGGTGGGTTATTCTTCAACTGAACCCGCAATTATCTGGTCCCGCGGGATGAGTTTATGAATTGTAAAATAAACTTTTTTTTTGTTTTTGCCAATCAAATGGCGCCATTGGCCGCGCGCGCACGCATGCGCTGTAGGCGTTGTTTAGTTATTTAAAGAACGGATACAAGGTTTTTTGGTATCGATTATACATTTGTTCCTTTCTTTACTTCCATGCCTATGAACGTTTTACTTTTCGTTGCATCTTTGTTAGAATTTGTATTGGGCAGCAGGTGCAATGAAAAGTAAACTTTTTCATTTTTTCAGCACACTGTTTGTAAAGTACGTGAATATGAATTCGTTCTGACGTTTATAATTCGAACATTACTCTATGATAGTAGATAAAAAAAATTAAATTATATTCTAATTATTAAATAATGAGAGATTGATGAGATAGTTTTGTTGCTGACTGTACTTTTCGGGTTCTTTCTATGGAAACTTAAAAGTGAGATCAGTTGGCGAATACTAAATATTATTACTTTGATGATTCATAGACTCATCCCACGGGACCAGTTTATTGCGGGTTCAATTGGTGAAGAACCCAAAAAGGTCAGCATACATACTCGCATTTACATAGTAAGTACTTAAAGTCGCGCCTATAACCCTTTATCCTTTATTGCGGTGTAGGCCAGAGCGTAAAACGCGTAGAGAAAGTATAATGTGTCATGTAGCTCGTAGAAGTAATGATACATCTGCTACGTCTTGGCTACGTCCAAGCTACGTCGTAGTAAAATTATAGTCTGACCGGTGACAAAAAAGACCTGCCACAGAGGTGCCATACGGGAGGACTTATAGTAAGTCCATCACCATCTCTTCTTTTTTCTTCTGTCTTTCTATTTTCCGGTCTTTTTAGTCAGTGGTCATGCTATACCTAAATTGCCATAGGCGCCGAAGGTTCCGTTGAACACGTGTCAATGCCTACAACACACCTACGGAAGGATCGGGTCTACGCTGCGGAACAAAAACTTTTTTTTTATGCTAAGCTTTGGCATGGAACGAAATTAACACCCCGTATACTTATGTGACATGTTATGCGTGCAGTGCACAGATTCGCTGGCGCAGGCGCACAAGGAGCTGCAGCTGTCGGTCCTGGACGTGGACAAGACCAAGAAGCTTTACTTCGACGAGGAACACACGGCGCACGACGTCCGCGACAAAGCCAAAGACATAGAGGAAAAGTAAGTTTGCCACAGAAAATGCATAAGGGGAAACGGAGCAGCTCGTGCGTGCAGCGTGCAGAAGCGGTAAGGCCGCGCGCGACACCACTTTTTATCACATTGATCTATCGTATCAAATTGAATGGAGTTTGTATTGCAATGCAATACAAAGCTTAGATTCTTTGATGGATTACAAAATGAAGAATTAAGTAAGTACTTCATGTTGTGGCAAATCACTCGTATTTATAGAAATGTTTGTATTTAAGAGACAATTATTTTTTTACGATTAGTAGCGCCACCTCTGCTGCTTTTCCCCCATCATAATGGTTTTTATTTTTGAAGTGAAACTTCTTTGGGCGCGTTGAGAGTAAAATGTCAAGGTCGCGTCACGGGCAAACGGGGACCATTTTGGATTGTCCCGTTTGTCCCGTTACGATGTCAGAAATGTCAAAGACACTTGTGACACGGGTGCTCATTTCATTTTATGTGCTCATCTCATTTTCTTTTTATGGCGCTCATATGGTTGTAATATTTTTATATGTACCTCACCAACCAAAACTAGTTGAAGCCATGGTCGGAGCAGAAGTAATTTTGACTATTCTGATATGATGATTGAACCTGGGCAGCGGCGTTCCGAACAAGAATAGTATAATATTATGCAACGAGGCCAACGAGGGAATAAAGCAGTGTCTAATGTCACGGGCAGCTTATTGAATCCTGAGCGGAATGAAGGATTCCAGGATTCTAATCTTTAATTTCTCAGCGAAGCGAGGAAATTATGACAAGAATTCTGAATGTAACGAGGGATTCAAGCCTGCCCAAAGCGAAGACACTTTTATTCCCGAGGAGCATACTATATTTTACACACCTACTGCACAGATTACTTAGACGGCGGCAGGCGTCTGTAAGGCCCGTATTTATAAAGCGATCTCAAGATTGAGAGCAATATTAAGTATGGATTTGACAGGTCGTTTTGTACTGAAATGACATTTCTGATACAAACCCAAACTAGCTGTCACTCTTGAGAGCTGATTATAAATACGGGCCTAAGATAATTAAGCTCAGAGATATACTTTATACTACACCTATTCGGAAAGTATGTTAGTTCTTACTTGAAATAAATTATAAGTAAAAAAACTTTATCTACACATCCACACAGAAATAAAAGAATCTTTTAGATGTGGTCATACTAACAGCTACATGGCAATAACCTGATCAAGGACAAAAGCAACTTTTTACCGCGGGAACTCAATTCCACGGGAAAATTCTTTTAGCGGCGGGTGAAACCGCGGGGTGGAAAGCTAGTAATTTATAAATAGGATTTATAATTATACTAGCTTTCCGCCCCGCGGTTTCACCCGCAGCTAAGAGTTTTCCCGTGGGATTGAGTTCCCGCGCTGTTCCTACCTTTAAAATTGACGGAATTTCAATACAAACTTCCATCCCCTATTTAACCCCCTTAGGGGTGGAAAATACAAAAACGCTGAAACACGTGTTCATTATTTTTTAATCTTTAGCCCAAAAACAAAATTGGAAGATCCTGCCATCAAAATTGACGGAATTTCCATACAAACTTCCATCCCCTATTTAACCCTCTTAGGGGTGAAAAATACAAATATACTGAAACACGAATATAATATATAAATTATTTTTTAATCATTAGCCTAAATACAAAATTTGAAGATCCTACCTTCAAAATTGACGGACTTTCATACAAACTTCAACCCCCCTTTTTACCCGTTTAGGGAGGGAAAATCCGGAAATCCTTTCTT
Source organism: Scrobipalpa atriplicella (assembly GCA_029255725.1). Lineage (NCBI taxonomy): Eukaryota > Metazoa > Arthropoda > Insecta > Lepidoptera > Gelechiidae > Scrobipalpa > Scrobipalpa atriplicella. The sequence continues at coordinate 14,418 of JARACY010002218.1, read as the reverse complement.
AGTGGGAGGTTACGTTATAAGAGGAACTTGCTCTCTAAGTTTAACGATTTTAGCTTTTGTAGTTTAGGCTCTGCGTTGATGAATCAGTCTGTCAGTCAGTAAGGACAAACGATTTTATAAGTATAGATTTTCCTCATAGGTGTAGTATACTCGTAAAGCACTATGTATCACTCAGAAGAGAATGCGATTCCCAATTCGTTTGTATTGTTTTAACAAGACTAAGTTTTTTTTTTTGTTTTGTGTCACTTTTATTATTCATCGTCATATAGGTAGACAACGATGAAACTATGCGACTAAACTATATAACTTGCAGTCGAGTTAGGCAATAAAGATATAAAAACTCCAAACGCGATTATGTATAACCTATTGCACCCAACCATGCCTAGCACAAAGTACATCATTGCTTCCCTATCCTGAATATCTGCCAGTGGAAGACGGAAAAAACTTGTAGTAGTCCGGATCTTCTGTCATCTTCCTCTCGTACTCCAGAGCCTTAATATGTTGATTGACGTCACGAATATCCCTTTGCAGTCGTTGTATTTTCTCGAAAGTGAATATAGCCCAAGATAATTGAAAATTACGTAATCTGTAGTTGCCATAGTAACTATACCATACTCCGTTTACTATATTCTTTTGTTCCTGGTAAAGTTGCCGTGTCAACGCGAAGCAGAAGCCGAGTTTGTATCGCACGTGGTGGATGTACCTTTCACGCATGTACTGCGCGAACGTGATGTAGTACTGCGCGCGGTACAGGTGGGTGTACATCATGTTTAATACCTTCTTTCGCATCCTCGTGTGCACTTCTTGCGGCATAAAATACTTAAGTTTATCATAAGTGTAGCCTTTTGGATGAAATCTTAAATTGGGTTTCTGACCCAGCGGCTCACTTGGCGGCGACACGTTCGCCGCGAGACCATACATCACATCTTCTGCGTCTAGCAACATCGTTTCAAGTAACAGGTTATTGTTATCCGACGCCCTCCTTCCGTTGATTATCGGCTCGAGCTTTCTAGCTTTTTGGGTAAGTTCTTCGAACACATCTACGTTTTTTTTAAACTCTTCTAGGCGGTTAGTTGTCAAATTAAGAAGCCGGTCTAACTCCATCTTTTTCATCTTGAACAATATTTCGGTTCCATTTGATTTTTCGAGTTGGTCATTCGTTGCGTTTTTTATTTTGGTTTCGTTATAATCTTTAGTAGTGTTAGATTCAATGTTTTTAAAGTCTTCTGCTGTTAATCGGCGTGAATACGGATCATCTCCCAGTTCATCTTGTATCAATTGATCGATACCTTCTTCTAGCCCATGTTCAGTGCCGAGGCATTCGGTTGCCATTGCTGCAAAAGAAAAGCAAATCAATTATTGTGGATTATATTATGTAGGTACTCTGTTTTAGGGATTTCTTATAATAGCGGGACGAAAACTAGCTAGTTTAGGTTAGAGGAACATCGCAGTTACTACTGTCAAAGAAAATATAATATTACTAGCTTTCCGCCCCGCGGTTTCACCCGCCGCTAAAAGAGTTTTCCCGTGGGATTGAGTTCCCGCGGTAAAAAGTTGTTTTTGTCCTTGATCATAGGTTATTGTCATGTAGCTGTTACTATGACCACATCTAAAAAAATCTTTTATTTCTGTGTGAGTGTGATTTTTTCCGTAGTAAAAAGCTGATATTGCTTGCTATGCACGCGCATCGCACAGTGAGCGTAGCTTTCTAATAGTGAAAGAATTTTAAAAATAGGTCTATTAATTTTCGAGTGCAATGATGACAAATTAAGAAACAAACAAATAAACTAATATACATACACAACACATATATACTTACAACTCTTTAATTAATGTATTAGTGATGGATGATAATGCTCGAAAGAGGCAAGCACCATCCCCTATTCATTGTTACCACGTATCTCAAAAAAGGCTGAACCCTTAGAGCAACACGGCCTTCCGCTCGGGAAGGCCGTGTTGCTCTAAGGCTGAACCTATCGAGTGGGATATCAAAAACAAAGGATAGTACAAAAATATATTTTTTGCAAGATTCTTTCAACCCCTTTTCGTTGATTTCTACTAACCAAAAATAGCTCATTATGGTGAGTAAATTTCGTAAAATTGGTACCTATCTCGATGAATCTTATAATTTCGTTGTGCTCTTAGTTCCACATCAGATTAACTTAAAATATCAAAATAGATATATGTGTGCCTATAAAATTTGAGGACTTTCCGTCATTTCTCATGAATCCCACGATCAAAATTAGATTTTGCTGGACGGGGAACTAACATTGAAAAATACCCTTTCTAATAAAAAAAGAATCTTTCAAATCGGATAAAATAAATTACGGAATTTTGAGGTAACAGTCTGGTTCGCTGACGTTCTAATTTTAAAATTTATAATAAAATCTGTTCAAATTATCAAAACACAAATTTGCTGTATGAAGTTCTTGAATAAAAAGGTTTGCAATGGTTAGAAATCAAGAAAAAGAGCTGTTGATATTATTACAAACTTTCATCACCTATTTAACCCCCTTAAGGTTAAAAAATCCAAAGACTCTGATACACGTGTCCATTTTTTTTTGGTTATTAGCCTAAACACGAAATTATAAGATCCTAACTACAAAACTGACGGAGTTTCCATACAAACTTCCATCCCGTATTTAACCCCTTTAGTGGTAGAAAATCCAAAAACGCTGAAACACGTATTCATTACTTTTAAATCCTAAATACCTAAATGTTATATTGCTGTTTATCGTATTATGGTCATACATAAAATTTAGAGCTCGTAATTAATAGTTTAAGAAAGCTATATTTAAGCTTAAGCCCTAATTCAACACTTCGTTAGTATCGTCAAATGCTTATTATCGCTAAATGCCTCGTAACAGCTTGATATAAATTAGACGTAAATTACATACAAAATCGGCGCACCGGCGACGCAACGGCGCCGCACCGCTTCCTAAATGACAATGACATCGTTAACGGAACCAATAAATAATACAGATGAAATTTAAAAATTCTACGTTGCAATAAAAAAACTATTTATAAACTCAAATTACAATCTATTTATTACATAATATAATCCTAAAAACATCTTAGATCAAAATATAGCATTATGTTTTATAAAAGTATACAATTTAGAAGAATACGGAGCTAAGGCTTCCGCATTATTCAGTGTTTATTTTTGAAATATTACAATATACAGCTAAGTGTCGTATATGATAACTTGTTAAGGGTCTATGTGCTCGCGGCAACTGTCCCTTTTAAACCAATGACAGAATGCGCGCTCTGTCCTTTCCTAGCATGGGGCTGTTTCAAGCCGATTTCATATATTTTTGCATATATCTCAATGTACACAAAAAGTATTGAAAAACAGAGTTGATTATGATGTTGTTCATAATTATACGGTGAATTCGATATAACATCTTTGCTGTTTCTAAGCTCATAAAATGTCACAGTTGTTGAAATTTGGCATTGAGACGCCTGTTTTTCATGATACTCGTATTTCTGATGATTTCCTGGTGTAATCATAGTATTTTTAGGTTATATCTATGAAACTAGTTGTTCTCCATATTTTAGAGAAGCTAACCATATATAGATAGAAGCTAACCATGTATAGATTTATTGAAAATGCAACTATTAACTATCATAACAAAGTGAAATGCCGGACCGTGTTTAGCCCGATTTAGACTACTTCCCTCCTTAATGATCATTAATTGCCAAAAGTCAAGAAAATTATCGATATACGATAATAGCCTTTGTGAATGTGTAAAAGCTGGCTAAAAACTGTATATTAGTATTAACCAGTGAATAATTACGACTTTTGACTATATATATGACAAAAAGCAATAACAAATAAAATTAATGCGTATATAGGGGTTTTACACTTGACTAGAGCCACAGCCAGAGCCGATTAAAAATATTAATATGACTTTCGGACAGATAACCACATTTATTTAAGGTGATATACGGGGTGTAAGGGACAGCGTCCCGCAAACTTATAGGGGTTGCTCAGTCAACGATACTGAACAACTACCATCAGGAATTTTTTTCAGGAAATGAAAATAAAAATTTGCTTTTTCATACAAAATGACCACATTGATCAGACAATTTGTATGGAAAAGCAAATTTTTTTTTTCATTTCCTGAAAAAAAATCCTGGTGATATGTGTTCAGTATCGTTGACTGAGCAACCCCTATCAGTTTGCGGGACGCTGTCCCTTACACCCGGTATACCTAAGTTATGTGCTACTTGGGAATTACTTACTCAATCGATCATCATAAAACTTTGTACACATATTCTTGGAGGTACATTTTAGAAGTAACATAGGATACCTACTTTTCATTTAAAAAAAACCGCGGGCAGCTGCACCCGCTACTACTTAATAAATAAATTTATATTTAACAAAAAAAATACGACGCCTTCAAAGTTAAGTACACCGAAGTTGCACTAAAAAGTAAAAAATAATTTTGTATTTTGACTACTACAACTCCATAAAACTAAATCAATTTACTAGGACAATTTATTCATTGCAATTACATAATTGCAATGATTAGATAATTATTCTCATTTTTGGAGTCGGCGCCAGCCCATAACGTAAGGGGGAGTATAATTATATACCTACCTATCCTTTTCACGCGGATTCCATCATCAGAACTGGATTTTTATAGAAACGGGACCAATCTGCAAGTATGCCCTTTCAAATAAAAAAATAATTTTCTAGATCAGTTAATAAATGACGGAGTTATAAGGTAACAAACACAAAAAAAAAAAAAAACATACAGCCGAATTGAGAACTTCCTCCTTTGTTTTGGAGTCGTTTAAAAACACTAGAACTAGGTGTATATAATATACTCACATATTATAGCGATAAACAAGCACCAGGAGAATGTGGCCATTTTAATTCTGATGAAAATATACCAGGATCTTTTAAAATCTCCTAAAATAATAAAATATGTATATTTACACGTTACTTTTCTAGTAAAACGTTCGTTTTGAACGTTGCGCATTTAAATTAAGTAAAGGTTATTCCATTTCTGTCTTCTTCTTCTTAGCGTGTCGCGACAAATCAAATTTTCTCTGCCCAAAAAGTTGCCACACAGATTGTGTTTGGAGTGGCTGCCCAGAGATCTTCTAAATGCCGGCGGCATGCCGCTAGAGGCCGCGCGCGCGGTACGAGGTTACTTAGCGCTTGGAGTTAAGGTCGAGTTTCGTGCGGGCCGCTTGTTTCTGCGGCATGCCGGCGGGCGGTGTGTAGCAGCCTTAACGTGCAGGTGTCGGGGCACGCAGGGCAATTCAGGAGGTGAGTCATGCTCTGTGGGACAGCACCACAAAGGCACTGTTCGGAGTCACTGTAGCCCCACCGACACAGATTTTCCTTGCTGCGATCAACCCGCGTACGAAGTCGGTTCAGTGATTTCCAAACCGACTAATGGAGGTCGCTGCCTGGAGGGTTTCTTGTGTCGGTATGTATGGCTCGGCCGGAGCGACATCTTTCCACAGGCATGAGCTAGCCTTAACTGGGTCCTCTTTTAAAGGTGCCACAGTAGACAGAAAGCTTTTACGACTTTTCAGTCTCTGTGGAGCCGAATAATTGACAAACATGGGGTGTCTAGCATCGGTCTCCTGCTTTGCCTTTTCAATGGAGCTCGCCACATCTCTTCTGATGTGTGGGGGTGCAACGCCTGCCCATTTCTGCCCGATAACGCCCGTCCACTTCTGTGTTTGTATTGTATCAAAAGTTGCTTTTAGGCAACTGCAAAAAATCTACTTTTTAAATCTCCTATCTTGTAGGAGATTCTAAAAGTTGGATAAAATTAACTACACAGAAATAGAAATAACTTTTCTCAATTTAAATGCGCAACGTTTAAAACGAACGTTTTACTAGAAAAGTAACATGTAAATATACCTACATATTTTAAATTTCAACACAATTATGAAGCGATAGTTCCAAACTGTTAACTATTAATAATTAAAAAATGTTAGTAAGTGCAATTAAGATTGATTACTTATTCAAGCGATATTAAAGTAATTTACGTGATAGAATAATTAAAAGCACTCCGCTAATAATTAATTAGGTAATAAGTATAATCGAAATATGTTATGCAACTAAAATAATAATTATTAGGAAACATAATATTTCCCAAATTTTTGTATTTAATTGTTTGAAAAATACAAAATACAAAGGTTCATCATCACAGCTCCTATACGTCCCCACCCCAGCAACCAGACCAGTAAGGGGCACAAGCCTACTCTGAATTAGGACGACGACAAGGCTTCTACCAGTACGAATGGGTTGACTTCAGTCAGCAAAACCGTATATGACCAGTGTACTGTACACTATACCTATGTATATTCTGTGTATAATTTTCTAAATTTTTTATTGTTCTCACATTTATGTAAGGTTAGCAAATAAGTCAAATCAAATTCCTGTAACAGAAAAAAGAAAAAAAAAGTACCTACCTAGTTGATTCTTTATATACAGGGTGTCCAGGAATTAATGGATAACCCTTTAACTGCGGCTAGCTTGACCGATGCCCTACTTGTAAAAAAATTATGACCTCAGTAAAAGTGTCACTTTTTTTTTTCACCGTAGGAGGTCAAAGACAAAATATTTTGCCTAATTTTTTCAATAAAACTTATTTTTTAAATTATTTTCTTATAAATAGGTACTAAAATAATGTATTCATTTTAAGTATCAACTATTAAGGTATATTAAAAAAAAATAAAAAACCCAAAAATGTTGATATTTGATGAAATGCATGAAAATAACTGAGCGTAGGGAGAAAATTATTAAAAAATCGGTTTTTGTACGATATTTCGAAACTGTGACACTTTTACTGAGGTCATAATTTTTTTTACAAGTAGGGCATCGGTCAAGCTAGCCGCAGTTAAAGGGTTATCCATTAATTCTGGACACCCTGTATATCTCGTAACTAATATTAATATTTTAAAGTATCTGATTTCTTTTTACGTTAATCCTAAAGTGCATAATATTATGACATATGAGGTGTTAGTAATACTTAATTTATAATTCCGACCACTTACAATGAATTAAATAAATGTAAAGTTTTAATATTCTACGAAAACAACAAATAAGTTATAGACTTATAATATTACTAGCTCTTTCCGCCCCGCGGTTTCACCCGCAGCTAAAAGAGTTTCCTGTGAGATTGAGTTCCCGCGGTAAAAAGTTGCCTTTGTCTTGATCAGGTTATTGCCATGTAGCTGTTAGTATGAGCACACCCAACGCCGCTGCTAAAGAAGATTTCACTTCAAAAAGAATTTTGCCAATACCTCACACACATGTTGTTTTATTTCATTTCAACATCTACCACCCTTAATGAAAGACCCTAAGTATAGTTAATCATGTTTATTGCAACTACGAATTGCTACCTATTCATACTTACTGTTTATTTTTCAGATTGAAAAAGAAAAAGGGCTCGTTCTTCCAGTCGATCACTTCGCTGCAGAAGAACAGCGCCAAGGTGTCTTCCAAGCGTGACCAGCTCGAGGAGAAGTCGACTGGAGCCAGGAACGATTACCTCCTTAGTATTGCAGCAGCCAACGCTCACCAGGTTAATCTTCCGCGGCCTTCTGTGCAGGAGGTCGTGGTTCATATCCCACCACGTACCAATGTATTTTTCGGTTTTTGAATTTCATATGGACGATTTAGATTGGTAAATGAATGCTCATATGGAAATCTGGACGGAAATGGAAGAAGCAGGAATTTGACTTCGGAACCTTGTTTGGACTAGTTAGGAGTATACACACTAAAAGTCCCTACCCCTCCGAGGTCCGAGCGAGGGGGGGGGGGGGGGGGCGTCGGATAACAATAACCTGTTACTTGAAACGATGTTGCTAGACGCAGAAGATGTGATGTATGGTCTCGCGGCGAACGTGTCGCCGCCAAGTGAGCCGCTGGGTCAGAAACCCAATTTAAGATTTCATCCAAAAGGCTACACTTATGATAAACTTAAGTATTTTATGCCGCAAGAAGTGCACACGAGGATGCGAAAGAAGTATTAAACATGATGTACACCCACCTGTACCGCGCGCAGTACTACATCACGTTCGCGCAGTACATGCGTGAAAGGTACATCCACCACGTGCGATACAAACTCGGCTTCTGCTTCGCGTTGACACGGCAACTTTACCAGGAACAAAAGAATATAGTAAACGGAGTATGGTATAGTTACTATGGCAACTACAGATTACGTAATTTTCAATTATCTTGGGCTATATTCACTTTCGAGAAAATACAACGACTGCAAAGGGATATTCGTGACGTCAATCACATATTAAGGCTCTGGAGTACGAGAGGAAGATGACAGAAGATCCGGACTACTACAAGTTTTTTTCCGTCTTCCACTGGCAGATATTCAGGATAGGAAGCAATGATTGTACTTTGTGCTAGGCATGGTTGGGTGCAATAGGTTATACATAATCGCGTTTGGAGTTTTTATATCTTTATTGCCTAACTCGACGCTGCAAGTTATATAGTTTAGTCGCATAGTTTCATCGTTGTCTACCTATATGACGATGAATAATAAAAGTGACACAAAACAAAAAAAAAAACTTAGTCTTGTTAAAACAATACAAACGAATTGGGAATCGCATTCTCTTCTGAGTGATACATAGTGCTTTACGAGTATACTACACCTATGAGGAAAATCTATACTTATAAAATCGTTTGTCCTTACTGACTGACAGACTGATTCATCAACGCAGAGCCTAAACTACAAAAGCTAAAATCGTTAAACTTAGAGAGCAAGTTCCTCTTATAACGTAACCTCCCACACTAGAAAGGATTTCCGGATTTTCCCTCCCTAAACGGGTAAAAAGGGGGGTTGAAGTTTGTATGAAAGTCCGTCAATTTTGAAGGTAGGATCTTCAAATTTTGTATTTAGGCTAATGATTAAAAATAATTTATATATTATATTCGTGTTTCAGTATATTTGTATTTTTCACCCCTAAGAGGGTTAAATAGGGATGGATGTTTGTATGGAAATTCCGTCAATTTTGATGGCAGGATCTTCCAATTTTGTTTTTTGGGCTAAAGATTAAAAAATAATGAACACGTGTTTCAGCGTTTTTGTATTTTCCACCCCTAAGGGGTTAAATAGGGGATGGAAGTTTGTATTGAAATTCGTCAATTTTAAAGGTAGGAACAGCGCGGGAACTCAATCCCACGGGAAAACTCTTAGCTGCGGGTGAAACCGCGGGGCGGAAAGCTAGTATAATTATAAATCCTATTTATAAATTACTAGCTTTCCACCCCGCGGTTTCACCCGCCGCTAAAAGATTTTTCCCGTGGAATTGAGTTCCCGCGGTAAAAAGTTGCTTTTGTCCTTGATCAGGTTATTGCCATGTAGCTGTTAGTATGACCACATCTAAAAGATCTTTTATTTCTGTGTGGATGTGTAGATAAAGTTTTTTTACTTATAATTTATTTCAAGTAAGAACTAACATACTTTCCGAATAGTGTAGTATAAGTATATCTCTGAGCTTAATTATCTTAGGCCCGTATTTATAATCAGCTCTCAAGAGTGACAGCTAGTTTGGGTTTGTATCAGAAATGTCATTTCAGTACAAAACGACCTGTCAAATCCATACTTAATATTGCTCTCAATCTTGAGATCGCTTTATAAATACGGGCCTTACAGACGCCTGCCGCCGTCTAAGTAATCTGTGCAGTAGGTGTGTAAAATATAGTATGCTCCTCGGGAATAAAAGTGTCTTCGCTTTGGGCAGGCTTGAATCCCTCGTTACATTCAGAATTCTTGTCATAATTTCCTCGCTTCGCTGAGAAATTAAAGATTAGAATCCTGGAATCCTTCATTCCGCTCAGGATTCAATAAGCTGCCCGTGACATTAGACACTGCTTTATTCCCTCGTTGGCCTCGTTGCATAATATTATACTATTCTTGTTCGGAACGCCGCTGCCCAGGTTCAATCATCATATCAGAATAGTCAAAATTACTTCTGCTCCGACCATGGCTTCAACTAGTTTTGGTTGGTGAGGTACATATAAAAATATTACAACCATATGAGCGCCATAAAAAGAAAATGAGATGAGCACATAAAATGAAATGAGCACCCGTGTCACAAGTGTCTTTGACATTTCTGACATCGTAACGGGACAAACGGGACAATCCAAAATGGTCCCCCGTTTGCCCGTGACGCGACCTTGACATTTTACTCTCACGCGCCCAAAGAAGTTTCACTTCAAAAATAAAAACCATTATGATGGGGGAAAAGCAGCAGAGGTGGCGCTACTAATCGTAAAAAAATAATTGTCTCTTAAATACAAACATTTCTATAAATACGAGTGATTTGCCACAACATGAAGTACTTACTTAATCTTCATTTTGTAATCCATCAAAGAATCTAAGCTTTGTATTGCATTGCAATACAAACTCCATTCAATTTGATACGATAGATCAATGTGATAAAAAGTGGTGTCGCGCGCGGCCTTACCGCTTCTGCACGCTGCACGCACGAGCTGCTCCCGTTTCCCCTTATGCATTTTCTGTGGCAAACTTACTTTTCCTCTATGTCTTTGGCTTTGTCGCGGACGTCGTGCGCCGTGTGTTCCTCGTCGAAGTAAAGCTTCTTGGTCTTGTCCACGTCCAGGACCGACAGCTGCAGCTCCTTGTGCGCCTGCGCCAGCGAATCTGTGCACTGCACGCATAACATGTCACATAAGTATACGGGGTGTTAATTTCGTTCCATGCCAAAGCTTAGCATAAAAAAAAAGTTTTTGTTCCGCAGCGTAGACCCGATCCTTCCGTAGGTGTGTTGTAGGCATTGACACGTGTTCAACGGAACCTTCGGCGCCTATGGCAATTTAGGTATAGCATGACCACTGACTAAAAAGACCGGAAAATAGAAAGACAGAAGAAAAAAGAAGAGATGGTGATGGACTTACTATAAGTCCTCCGTATGGCACCTCTGTGGCAGGTCTTTTTTGTCACCGGTCAGACTATAATTTTACTACGACGTAGCTTGGACGTAGCCAAGACGTAGCAGATGTATCATTACTTCTACGAGCTACATGACACATTATACTTTCTCTACGCGTTTTACGCTCTGGCCTACACCGCAATAAAGGATAAAGGGTTATAGGCGCGACTTTAGAATACTTACTATGTAAATGCGAGTATGTATGCTGACCTTTTTGGGTTCTTCACCAATTGAACCCGCAATAAACTGGTCCCGTGGGATGAGTCTATGAATCATCAAAGTAATAATATTTAGTATTCGCCAACTGATCTCACTTTTAAGTTTCCATAGAAAGAACCCGAAAAGTACAGTCAGCAACAAAACTATCTCATCAATCTCTCATTATTTAATAATTAGAATATAATTTAATTTTTTTTATCTACTATCATAGAGTAATGTTCGAATTATAAACGTCAGAACGAATTCATATTCACGTACTTTACAAACAGTGTGCTGAAAAAATGAAAAAGTTTACTTTTCATTGCACCTGCTGCCCAATACAATTCTAACAAAGATGCAACGAAAAGTAAAACGTTCATAGGCATGGAAGTAAAGAAAGGAACAAATGTATAATCGATACCAAAAAACCTTGTATCCGTTCTTTAAATAACTAAACAACGCCTACAGCGCATGCGTGCGCGCGCGGCCAATGGCGCCATTTGATTGGCAAAAACAAAAAAAAAGTTTATTTTACAATTCATAAACTCATCCCGCGGGACCAGATAATTGCGGTTCAGTTGAAGAATAACCCACCTTTTTGGCGACATTGAGCTTATGCTGGCGAAGGAATTTGGCCTCGTCAGCTATCTGCTGCTGGAACACCTCGACAGCGGCGAGACGCGCACGCGCAAGCTTCTCGTTCTCCTCCAGCACCGTGCGCCACACGTTCCACATGTTCCTGCCAATCAAACAGTAGAGTGATAATAGAGTCTGTCTAATTCTAATGAGTCGTTGCACACGGAAATGGCGCTAATTTTAAAAATCTTTCACATTTAAACACAGAAAAACTACAATAAAACTATTTTGGTACTTTTATACAAAAGAACTATTTTGATATTTCCATACAAATAAAATAAAAGTATCAAAATAGTTTCATTGTAGTTTTTCTATTTACATTAAGAGATTTTTAAATTAACGCCATTTTAAATTCTACGACAAATTGCAAAGTGCCACCGACTTATCTGTTCCGGTGGAGATATTTTGGAAAAAAATCACAGATTTCGTAATTCACACGAACGCATTGGAAATGAATTTACGGAATTCGCGAAAATATTGTTTTCGAGATTTTGCCATTTTAAATTTGACAACTGTCACCCGAAATAAAGATCTCGTCAACCAAAAATAATGATCTCGTCAAGACTTACAATTTCTTCCTACACACAAGTAGTCTAGGATTGATAGTTTACGAGATATTTCCGTTTTTATTCTTGACAGCTGTCAAAATAAAAACGGAAATATCTCGTAAACAATCAATCCTAGACTACTTGTGTGTAGGAAGAAATTGTAAGTCTTGACGAGATCATTATTTTTGGTTGACGAGATCTTTATTTCGGGTGACAGCTGTCAAAATAAAAACGGAAATATCTCGTAACTATCAATCCTAGACTACTTGTGTGTAGGAAGAAATTGTAAGTCTTGACGAGATCATTATTTTTGGTTGACGAGATCTTTATTTCGGGTGACAGTTGTCAAATTTAAAATGGCAAAATCTCGAAAACAATATTTTCGCGAATTCCGTAAATTCATTTCCAATGCGTTCGTGTGAATTACGAAATCTGTGATTTTTTTCCAAAATATCTCCACCGAACAGATAAGTCGGTGGCACTTTGCAATTTGTCGTAGAATTTAAAAATGGCGTTAAATTTAAAAATCTCTTAATGTAAATAGAAAAACTACAATGAAACTATTTTGATACTTTTATTTTATTTGTATGGAAATATCAAATAGTTCTTTTGTATAAAAGTCCAAAATAGTTTTATTGTAGTTTTTCTGTGTTTAAATGTGAAAGATTTTTAAAATTAGCGCCATTTCCGTGTGCAACGACTCATTAGAATTAGACAGACTCTATTATCACTCTACTGTTTGATTGGCAGGAACATGTGGAACGTGTGGCGCACGGTGCTGGAGGAGAACGAGAAGCTTGCGCGTGCGCGTCTCGCCGCTGTCGAGGTGTTTCCAGCCGCAGATAGCTGACGAGGCCAAATTCCTTCGCCAGCATAAGCTCAATGTCGCCAAAAAGGTGGGTTATTCTTCAACTGAACCCCGCAATTATCTGGTCCCGCGGGATGAGTTTATGAATTGTAAAATAAACTTTTTTTTTTGTTTTTTGCCAATCAAATGGCGCCATTGGCCGCGCGCGCACGCATGCGCTGTAGGCGTTGTTAGTTATATTAAAGAACGGATACAAGGTTTTTTGGTATCGATTATACATTTGTTCCTTTCTTTACTTCATGCCTATGAACGTTTTACTTTTCGTTGCATCTTGTTAGAATTTGTATTGGGCAGCAGGTGCAATGAAAAGTAAACTTTTTCATTTTTTCAGCACACTGTTTGTAAAGTACGTGAATATGAATTCGTTCTGACGTTTATAATTCGAACATTACTCTATGATAGTAGATAAAAAAAATTAAATTATATTCTAATTATTAAATAATGAGAGATTGATGAGATAGTTTTGTTGCTGACTGTACTTTTCGGGTTCTTTCTATGGAAACTTAAAAGTGAGATCAGTTGGCGAATACTAAATATTATTACTTTGATGATTCATAGACTCATCCCACGGGACCAGTTTATTGCGGGTTCAATTGGTGAAGAACCAAAAAGGTCAGCATACATACTCGCATTTACATAGTAAGTACTTAAAGTCGCGCCTATAACCCTTTATCCTTTATTGCGGTGTAGGCCAGAGCGTAAAACGCGTAGAGAAAGTATAATGTGTCATGTAGCTCGTAGAAGTAATGATACATCTGCTACGTCTTGGCTACGTCCAAGCTACGTCGTAGTAAAATTATAGTCTGACCGGTGACAAAAAAGACCTGCCACAGAGGTGCCATACGGGAGGACTTATAGTAAGTCCATCACCATCTCTTCTTTTTCTTCTGTCTTTCTATTTTCCGGTCTTTTTAGTCAGTGGTCATGCTATACCTAAATTGCCATAGGCGCCGAAGGTTCCGTTGAACACGTGTCAATGCCTACAACACACCTACGGAAGGATCGGGTCTACGCTGCGGAACAAAAACTTTTTTTTTATGCTAAGCTTTGGCATGGAACGAAATTAACACCCCGTATACTTATGTGACATGTTATGCGTGCAGTGCACAGATTCGCTGGCGCAGGCGCACAAGGAGCTGCAGCTGTCGGTCCTGGACGTGGACAAGACCAAGAAGCTTTACTTCGACGAGGAACACACGGCGCACGACGTCCGCGACAAAGCCA